>PRKT01000065.1:1521373-1532564 GCA_003671525.1 Saccostrea glomerata | reverse complement strand
AAAAGTGGAGGGGGGGGGGGCAACCAACCCTTCAATGAACATTTCCTATAATATAAGTAAGGTTTGGAAAAAAGTGGGGGGCCATTTTTGGTTTACGGCACCGCTTTTTTTTGTACCACGCTTCAGATGCGAGTACAATATTTCTTGCATTTAACAGCTGTTTAATATATGCCTTTCCCCATCTAAAGCACGGTGTCCGTTACTTAACCATATTTTACTCCTATCTTGTTATTTAATTAATCAACGGTTTTTATCAACCCCAGGTAATCTTGAAATGTCGGTTTCAAAACTTTCACACAAATTAACTTGCTTTGAGAACCAGGCGAATAAATTTAAAATATATAAATCGAGAAAATTCACACGCCTCTGTATATCTCCGGTGTTATTATTCTTTTTGTTTATAAGTATTATCTTTTTTAAGAGGATACAAAGATATTTTACTAAACGTATTTTCTTCAGATTCTGTGTTAAACCATGCCCTCTGCTTGGGCGTCAGGATGGGAATTTTTTTGAAACCGATACTCCAAGCCACGCAAGGCAATTGGAACTGTTGAAAGGAAAATGCATAAAAATATATAATTAACGTACAATAAAATGGCCAATAAAAACTCACTATCCTTTATGTAGGAAGAGCGACAAAAATCGAATGTTTATTCCCAATGCTTGGATTTTTAGCTCTCTGGTTTGTCTCTCCCAATCTCTCATCTAGATAGATGTTCCGCAGCTAAGGCAAATGGACTATAGACTTTAACAACCAGACAAAATTTCGTTTAGTTTTAGTCAGAAATGAAGAAATATAGAACATGAACAATGGTAAGATTTTTCTTTATTATAACTAAACAATAAACATGGTATATATCTTTGGTAAATCATTTAGGTTTTACCATAAAATAATACATTTAGTCATTAATACGTAGATTTACTTCAAAATAATTCAAAATTCATAAACCCTAAATAAATTTTGCACCTGAAAATGTCTATTATGCATACCTAAGAAATACTTGTACGTGTACATAATACTAAAGTCAACAAATGAATTAGCTAGTGGGCAGTGAGCAACAATGCTACTGGCACGAAGTACTGAGGGAGATATTCTGCTGTAGTGTAAATTGAAAACTGCAACTTGCAGAAAAAGAATGGCTTTCTCGTTTTTTGTACAAGTTTGGCCAAATCCAGGTTAAGGTGGCTCTCTACGACGTCACAACATGACGTACCTCCCTTCCAAACACCATATAACTTACAAGCAGTCAAGCGGAACTGTACCTCAGTGTTTTACACTTTCTTCGAGGTCAGGAAGTTTTCTTTCCTCGTTTGCAAAGAGCTGTGCTGGATTTTGCAGATATTACTAATACGACAAGGGCCCATGGGCAACAACGCTGAATATGGCTGAAATATTGCCGACTTAGCGTTAAACAGTGATTAATTAATTAATTTTCACCAGACTCCCCTAAAACCCCCTCCCTTGTCATGCTTATGAAGGTTCTATCCAACCTCCAGGCCATGATTTTAATACTAGTAATATAAAATCCACCCTAACCCAAGATGCTTCCAAACAAGTTTAAACTTTTCTGGCCTTGTGATTCATGAGAAGAATGTTATTAATGATTTTCCTAACATACTTAAATGTAAATCTTTGATTCCCTTTCATGTCCCCATCCTACCGCTGGGGGTTATGATTGGATAATTTAGAATCTTCACTACTTCAAGTGCTTTCACATTTTCAGCATTTCTGACTCAGTGGTTTTTGAGAAGAAGATTTCAAAGACTTTCCTACATATTTCAATGAAATGATTTCTTATAGTAGTCTCATCCTACTCTTAAGACAGTGATTTGAACAATTTAGAATCTACATTTAGACTCTACATTACTCAAAGATGCTTCCAAATTAGTTTTAGCTTTTCTGGGTCTGTGCAACATCTGTAACAACGGACCAGTGGTTCTTGAGGAGACAAAGATTTCTAAAGATTTTCTAAATATTTTAATATAAAACCTCGCCCTATCCTAAGGGACCATGATTTGAATAAAGTAAAATCTATACTTCCTTAGAAAGATTCCACATATATTGCAGCTTTTCTGGCCTAGTGGTTCTTTAAAAGATTGTTTTATGACCCAACCCTATTTTTGTATTTTCTTGATTGTCTCCCATTGTAATGTGTTTGGCACTCTCTTTGAACAAAAAAAATTCATATACATGTATTAAAATGGTGAAAAAGAGAAATTTCATACTCAACGAGACAGGTTGACCCAACTCTATCACTCTATATATATTCAAAATAAAATTTAGCTACCAACTTTTGCCCAATTTTTAAGTAGAGTTGCACTCTGGAAACTTAAAACAAGTTGCTTTTAAAGACCTCTACACTTCCATTCTCTGGAAAACTTCTTTTACAAGGTTTTGTAAAATCCTAAATTTAATGAATTTTATATTAATATCTGATGAAAAATAAATTTCAAAATCATATTAAAAAATGTTTAACATACACAAACACATAAAAACATTTTTTTCTTATTTAAAAAAAAAAATATTTTATCAGTAAATCTATTCTATAAAAGTAATAAAAAATAAAATATGGCATTTCTCCATATGTACATATACAACCAACAATTGATCAGCATCATAATAACAAAGGCACTTTTTGTCACCGGACTAGAAATAAGGACATAGTGACCGATGTAAGGAATAGCATGAACCTATACTTATTGTATTATACTTACCGTAAGTTCTAGCTGACCTACTTTCCAAACTTCAAACCAAAGAGATTAAATTACAGAGATCATTTCAAAATATGGAGATCTAAATTCTCTAATCGCTCAAATAGTTTATCCAGTCTCTGTTGTGCTTTGTTTACGAATGTTCCCTCATCATGAACTTCAACGTTGTGCACCTGTGACCCGTATTCTCTTTCAAGCCTTTCCACAGCACACTCAAGTCCTTGCAGTTTTGCAAAAAAAGATTTCAATTGCCCCAATTTCCCAAATCTCTCATCATATAATCTGTTGAGTCTCTGTTCAATTTGAAGTAGAGAGCTCTCCAATTTCTCTACTTTTTGCAGATACTGCAAAATAAAAATTATAAAAAACTATCTATGTTCTGAAAATTTAGCTACATTAATTTTGCCTGGAAAGCAAGAAAGCTTATACGAGTTTACATCTCAGTTAAGCTAATACAAACTGATAGAACTTGTTTTAAGGCACTAAGGGATACGCACTGCCACGTTAGATTGAAGTCTTCTTTGTAGTTTTTTTTTTCTATGAAATACCAATTATAGCATCACTACTTTGGACCACAGGCCTTTAGATCGCTGAGAAAAAAAATTGAGGTGTTGAAAAAAAAATAAAGGTATGGAACTCTTTTCATGGGGTACCTACTTTCCCCAATAAAATTCTTTTAAATCGAATGCTTTATAATTTTACTTTCTATCCATATCTATTCAAATATAAACAATCTTCATTACTACCAAAGTTAATTCCGTAATTCCTTATACTTCTCGAGATATTCTGAAATCAGTTCCCAAATTGACAATAAATTTTTTACTCGACATTACCTTGGGCCTTCACTAATTGTAAAGCGGGAACGACGGGACAAATTTTCCCCGGAATTTATTCTAAACTCAATGAATATTTGCTCATTTGCATTCAAGCTTTACAAGGTTTTTCATAAATTTGATCATATGGTGTAACTAAGTCATAAACAGCATTTTAGCGGTCTAATTGTTTTGAAAATCGAAAGGTATATAATGCATTCCGGGAAAAATTCGTTCTACCATGGCTTCATTTACATTCATAATCAACATGGCGGTAGTTGTTGATGTAGACGTTTTCAAATTAATTTTTCGCGAAAGGAATGTTATAACGGACTTAACGTTACAATCTGGAGAAAGAAATCAACTTTAAATTGTTGACAGATTTTGCAAATACTATGCAACTCTTCGCCGCACTTCAAACACCGTCTGTTTACATGTGAATGACCAGGGGCCCAAGCTAATGTCGAGTAAAAGAAAGTAGGTCATTTTTGAAATTGATTTCAGAATATCTCAAGAAATATTTGGAATTTCGGAATGAGCTTTGGTAGAATTGAAGAATGTTTATCTATGAATAGATTTAAATAGAAAGTAGAATTGTAGAGCATTAGAATAAAACATATTTTATTAGCGAAATTAGGTACCCAGTGTAAGAGTTCAGTACCTTTATTTTTTTTTTTACTCACACAATTTTTTTTAAGCGATCCAAAGGCCTGTGCTTTGGACATAAAGAGCAAATTTTTCTCTAAATGGATATTTGAACAATATAAACCCCATTCCTTAATCATTATTTTGGAAACATTTAATACCTGGAGTTTAAGTCTTGAACAATGATTGCTGATAGGTAAAGTTTTTTAAACATGTATTTAAGGATATCCGATCCTCAGCCAGGAAGGATAACTCCAAAAATTAACATTTAATTTGAAATGCATCAAATTGAAGCTTGAAAATGACTTTTTTTATGCAACAATTTTCATTTTATTCATCTTTATAAGATTCAATGTATTTGGAAGTCTTAGAAAAGGTCTTATGAAAGTTGATATTTGTACCCTATAAAAGGAGAAAAAAATTAATACAGTTTTAGAAAAATAATATTTTCTTGAATCCAGCCTTAGATACCAATGCTTATTAGCATGATATGAAATGAGTCTGAAGTAATTTATGGTGTATTGCATTGATAGCAAAAGCCTTTTACACTATGTTTTATAGAATACATGACGGAAATAGAAGACAAAAAATACCAAATAAGTATAAATATCACGACAATTTCTCGGAATGCCTGGATACCTATCGTTTTTTAGCTTAAAATATATTTGTTGACCAATTAGCAATTAGAAAATGCATTGCTGATATTCCAATTCGCTTTTTCTGCAAAAATATTGGAGATTTGACAATTTTCCCTATATAATAAGATTAACTTTAATCTTTAGCTTTATAGAAATACTGTGGATAAAATTACATAACTATGTGGATTCAGAGATACTTTTATGAGTATTTTTGATTACTTTACTGCTAATTTTATAAACCTGAGGATCGGACTACCTTAAATCATTTCATTTTATATATCATAAAGCAATGTAAACTTACATTACACCCGCTTGCTCCAGCATCAGTTGTTTTAACATCTATAAGTAAACAGATTAGGACATTCATTATGATATTTTGTAAATCAATAACAAACTAGAACTGTCCAATAGGGACAAATACCCCCCGCTGGGTTTTTCAGAGAAGGTGCCAATTCAAATATACTTTATGGATCTAGAGGTGTTCACAATTTACTTACAAAAATTTGCAGTGAAATATAATTGCTCATCATGTTTCTTAATGAATGAAACAAAGGTGCAACCAAATGAAACATCAATACTAATACATTGTAATTCCATTGTAACATTTTGTTTTAATTTTTTCATTTTATTTTTTTTTATTACTGCATTAAAAAAATATATTGCAATTATGTGTTATGTCACTCTGCAAACTGATTGTTGAAAAAAAACCATTATACAAAATCAAATTAATCTTGATATATCAATTTGAAATGCATTTTGAAAATAAAGAGCTGGTCATCCAGTAATGAAGTGCTTTGACAGACAATAAATTACAATTAAGAGAATTAGAGAAGAGAGATCTTTAATTCTTGTGCCTTATTCCCTGGAGATAGATAACACACAGGCTTGATAAGAGATATGCCTTAACAACTTCCAACACCAAACTCACTAATTTATCTTTAACTGGATGCATGTCCAGTCATTATTCCCAAGAGACAAATGAAATTACATTATCTTCTGTGCAATGTAAGAACTGTTTTTAACACTTGATGATGTTTCTTTTTTTAAGTTTTTATGAGTAGTTTTAAGCTGTAGTATTTTTGAACAGATATTTTAGATTCTATATCTCAAACCTTATACATGAGCCCAAAATGAACAAGTCAATTAAAATAAAAAATAAAACCTGTAAAATGCAAAAAAATTAACAAAGAGAGTTAAAAATTCCAGGTGCACACCTTCATATCGTGAATAATAAGTGTACAAATTCTCAGATTAATCCTTGCAATAGTTTCTGAGAAACGGTCCAGACAAAACCACAAAATAAAAATGAAAAAACACCTGTAAAATTCAAAATAATAATCCAATCAAGATGAAAATATCAGGTGCACAACTTCATATGGTGAATAATATGTGTACAAATTTTCAGACAAATCCTTCCAATAGTTTCTGAGTAATGGTCCAGACAAAATCTCGTCTACAGACAGACAGACGGACAGATGGACATGGTGATTCCAATATAGCCCCCCTAAACTTCGTTTGCGGGGGGTATATAAAGCAAATTCACAGAATTGTCGTCCTCCACTTTTGGTGACTTTGTAGATGAGATGTCATTTTTTATGACATATTGTGTCAAATATGAACACCCTATCATTATCATTTAGATATCATGAAAGTCCTAGTATCTATCGTTCAAAGACTATGGACAAAATAAAAATTTGAAATCTTTGTGTAAAAAGGGTAAAACTCCAAGGTTAAGGTCAAGAGGTCAAATTTGGTGGAAACTTAAAAAAGGTCTTGTCACAAAGAATATACATGTGAAATATGAAAGTCATAGCTCCACTACATGAAAGTTATGGGCAAGGTTAAACTTTGGCCATATAACTTTTGAACAATTATTCTATGACTTTCATATTTCACATATGTATTCTTTGTGGCAAGACTTTTTATTGGATACAAGCAACTTTGACCTTTTTACTTTGACCTTGTAGATTTCAATAATACTGAAAATACTTTAATCTTGGCTATACCTTTTGAACAGTAAGGATTAGGGCTAATAAACTTCACATTTGTAATCCTTGTGAGAAGATCTTTTATTGGCTACCAAGAAATTTGACCCTCTGACCTTGGAGTTTGACCTACTTTTCAAAAACTTTAACCTTGGCCATAACTTTTGAATGTTAAAGGCTAGGGCTTTCATACTTCATATATATAATCCTTCCATTGGATATTAAGAACTTACCTTGAACTTGAAATTTGACCTACTTTTCAAAAACAAACCTTGACCATAACTTTTGAAAGGTTAGGGCTAGGGCTTTCATACTTGACATATTTAAACCTCGTGACAAGACCTTTCATTGGATATCAAGAACTTTGACCCTTTGACCTTGTCCTTGCACTTGACCTACTTTTCAAAAACTTTAATCTTGGTCATAACTTTTGTATGATAAGGGCTAGGACTTTCATACTTCACATATGTAATCCTTGACAGAAGACCTTTCATTTGATACCAACAACTTTGACACTCTGACCTTGGAGGTTGACTTACCTTTCAAAAACTTATTCTTGGCCAAAACTTTTGAACAGGTGGTGCTATGGCTTTCATATTTTGCAATCAATTTTCTTGTGAGAAGACCCTACTTTGAATACCACTATATTTAATTTGCATTTAGGAGAAGTTTAATCTTTGCTATATTGTCATACATGGTCATCAGTGTTTCACAAACACAACTTGTTTCAATCTTGTGGCCCTACACTTCCCCAAGATGCACTCATATACATGCACATGTAAGTCTAAGCTTTCCTGGCCCATATCTTGAGATTTTGTTTACTTTTATATTGTAATGTAAAACTCTAATTCCATATTGTGGACCTAATCTAACCCCAGAAGCAATGATTTGAATGATTTAGAATCCCCAATACCCCCAGGATGCTTCCATATAAGTTTCAGCTTTCCTGGCCCAGTGGTTCTAGAGTAGAAGATTTTAAAAGATTCCCTTTATATTTTTCGAAGTAAAACTTCAATTACCTATTATCGCCTCACCCTATCCCTGGTAATAACTTTGACAATTTTGTTTTACCAAGGTCATAATTTGAACAATTTAGAATCTAAACTACCTTAGGATGCTTCCATATAAGTTTCAACTTTTCTGACCTGTTGGTTCTGGAGGATAAGATTTTTTAAGACTTCACCATATTGATATCTTTTCTTGATTATCTCCCCCACCCCCCTGTTATATGGCTTGTCGCATCGTTTTCATAATTTAAACTCCACATCATCTAAAGATGCTTTATACTAACTTACGTTAAAATTGGTCCTTATGGTTTTTGAGAAGAAATTCAAAATGTCAAAAGTTTACAGACATCTGGATGGATAGCTACACAGACCACAGACAACAGGTGATCAGAACAGCACACTTTAGCCTTAATTTCAGGTGCTTTCAGCTACTATGACCTTAATTATACTAACTTGCTCTGGTTATGGAACATGTATGAAAGCAACATATAAAGTCACTTGTAGTACAGGAGACAGTACAATAAAATTATGTTACAAATTTTGCTAACCTGAAGTGGAAGCTTCTAGGATTGTATCAGGTGGTGATGCTGGAAGCGAATTAATATTAAAATTTGGCTCAATTTTTTCAATTGTCTTTAGAATGCAAAGATAAGTGGATTCCAAAAAGTCAATCCTTCCATCAAGACTCTCCCCATTTCCCGCCTCATGAGAAGAATCCGTCTGACTTCTGCAAATGTCTTTTTCCAGTTCTTCTATTAAGGGTTTAATACATTTTGATTTTATCTCCAGATATTTTACATGTCCCTCCAGTTTGTATTGTTCCTTTAAGAGGTCAAAAATTCTTTTGTCTGCCTTCTCTAACCCTTTCTCCAAAACGTCCATATTTCTTTCCACCATCTACACAGAAAAATAAATTGAAAGAGAAAACAGTTCATTGATTGAATTAACAGCAGTGTACCAATGCTGTGTTTTGCATGCATTAATTTTTCAAGTAAAACCTTTTTTCTACCTAATTTTAAAAGGTCAAAAAAATTCCTAAATTAAAAAAATTGTATTTTTTCATATTTCTACTTTTCTGACCAAATGGTTGAATTTGGAGCTTTTATTTTCATTTTTATTTCAACCCCCGACTCAGATGATTAAAAAAAATTCCCGTAACAGATACCAGTAATATATAAAGACTGTTGGTCATTAGCTCTGATCCCCTTGACTTAGAAGAGATAAAAAGTTGGTGTACACACACCAATGGCCATAGCATTTGCTCTTTCAGCCTTTGGCTCATCTGAACTAAAAATATTCTCTTCTTTTAAAATTGACCATAATTACGATAAATATTTACAGTGATTTTTTATACATACCTTTGGATTTAACGGATCTGGTCTATGATCTTGTTCTACAATTTTTAACAAATATTCAATGAATTGCAACTAGAATCACAGGGGATTCTTTTACTCTCTATATATATTTTATGTAAAAAAAAAAAGGGGGAAAAGAATTTTAAGCCCTTGTGCTTATACGAGGGGCATTCAATAAATAATGACATTGGGGCTCGGAAAGAAACAAAAAACGACTTAGTCTTAATGATTTAACTAAAATATTCTCTTTCAATTAAAACGCATATCCGTTACATTTTCATTTAATTTCTAATTGTTTTAGAACACAATTTTGAGTATGACCCTTCGTATACTGGAATATGGCAGATCCTATCATTTGCTGTACTTTTTTTTTCTTTCTGATAGATGTTTTTTTTAAGTTTAGGAAATGAATCAAGTCAAAGGTTGAAAGATCTGGCAAATTTTGTTGGTGTGACAAAACATTTACTTTCTGTTTATCCCCAAAACTCCTTAACGATTCATGGCCTGTGGGTTTTGCTGCCGTTATGAAGACATTTTTGTAGTGTATTCCTCATTCTGTTTCCTTCCTCTCATAAACCCTTCAATTTTTTTGCAAAAATATTGTTTTCTAGACTCCTCCAGATATTTGAACTTCCTCCCCGAATATGAATTTGAAGAACAAGACCGCTAATATTTCAGAAACTGTTTTATGCTCCTGCAATTCTTTGTTCTTCTTAGGCCTTTGCAGTTTTGTCAAGTGCATCTTATTGTAAATTTGTTTTGAGGGATTAAAGCAAAATGGATTCAAGTTTCATAATCTGTTAGAATTTCACAAAAATGTGGATAAGTGCAATTTTTGATTTTTTAAAAGAATTATTTGGATATTCCTACACGCTGTCGATTTCACTCATTTTTCAAAATATAGGGTGACCTTTAAGTGTTAATTTTTTTTACAATAAAATGTTTATTTAAAACAGTATGAACTATCCCCAAAATTATTTTTATCAATTTTGCTATGTGTCATAAAGTCAATAAAAAATAATCAGTGATAATTTGTTGAAATTTCCCAAATTTATATCAGTTGTTGTAAGTCATTATTGCCAAGGATGGTACCCATTTTTGATGCCCATTATATAATTTTTGTTATATTGAAATCTACATGTCCACCTGTCTTTAAACAGGTAATGGTTGCTTAACTTTCACATATTTCAGTTAATATATATTTGGAATATTAACAAGTTTTACAGCTGCTTTAATGAAGCGTTTAATTTTACTCTAGTTTACTGATTCTTGACCACTCATTTTTAATTCAGTACGTGTCTCTAATAGCCTTTGTTTTCCAGCTTCCCACGATGAAATAATGCGATGAAAAGTGGTCAAACAAACTGTAATCAATTCATTAAAGATTCAATAATGAGAGAAAGTCAAGCATTATGGCATATGACTACTATGTTGTATGCCATCGAGCTAATGACATTGTTTATTGAACGTCCCTCGTACATGTGTAAGTACCATGTGCACATACTGGTATAACTTCAATAACTAAAGCAAAATTTTAAAGATTTTTTGATGTCATAATTAGTATTTTAAAAGCTAATTACCAGTAGCTCGTCTTTCTCCTGTATAATTATCCAAATCTAAAATAAAAAAGAACTTGATTACAAGCATGAAAACAACATCTTTCAAAGACCAAAATTTTTACTTAAAAGTTATTTACTAAAAGATATAAAACAGATCACCAACACTTCGTAAGAATGCAGCAGTGAATTTATTTGGTTGACCGGTTTCGACCAGAGGCGGTCGTCATCAGAACAAATATACATGAAATGATTATACATGAAGTAAAAATTGCGGACTGTGTTACTATGTACATAAAGAATGCGGACATCATAACAACTTGCGGACTTGAATTTTTACATTATGCGGACGTCATCAAAACAACTTGCGGACTTGAGTTTTTACATTAATAATTTAACAACCTTAATCGTGTGAAATTGTCACAAAACTTTACATTACATTATTTATCATTAGTAATTAATTAAACAGTCCATAAATTCC
>PRKT01000065.1:1501373-1516373 GCA_003671525.1 Saccostrea glomerata | reverse complement strand
GGTTCATGAAAAGATATTGAACATGTGCAAAGTTTATAAACTGATGGACAGACGATAGACAACTGATGATGAAAACAAGAGGTCCATGAGCCACATTGTTCACCTGAGTAGCTTTGACCATGTTGTTCTTTACCAAATTTCCTCCTTGTAATACATATTGTAACCCCAAACTAGCACATGGGTCATAATTCGGACAATTTAAAATCTACACAAGGCGTAACAAAAAAATATGTTTGTTTACGGATACCCGACCGACCCTAATTTTAATTGCCGACCCAAACTTTTTTTCGTCATTAAAATCCTGAAGTTACTGGCCGGTCAGTTTAACTTTTACATTCATCTTTGAAATCGAAATTGAAAGTACAGAAACAAAACCAGTGAGTTCCATTTCTACTTCAACGAGTTCGTTGCAATTTGCTTACCATTGCGTGGCAGTTGCAGGGGTGTGCAACTAGCATCGCCCAACACCCGGTGCTACCGTTTTTTGGGGGTAGTAAAAATAAAATTAAAATTATGCATGTAAATACATGAGAAAACAAACGATATTTTCACTCATTGTTTTGCTATTTAATTTCCTAATGAAAATTTTCCAAGCAGCATGCTCCTACTGCTCTTAAATCACATTAATCTCATCCATTTTGCAGTATTACCTGACTTATTTACTTAAAAAAACGATCGTTTTTTCCTAATCCGAATTTCCTCCATTCATCTGTTAATGGTAAATACATGCTGACATCTCTTTCAATTATATACGATCCCCCAATCAAATGATAGCTAAGTGTTATGTAATTAAACTTTAATATATATCAATTATACTTAATGGTTTGAAATGAAAATAAATTATTTTTGCTTCATTTTAGATAAGCTAGAGTAGTGCAATATGTTCAGAAAAGATAATTTCTTAAAAGTTTTAAACTTCAACTTTAAAAGGAATGGCTTAGGACCCTGGCTTTCTCAACTATGAACTTTTTAAAATGTTAGTTTTTACAGTTTTTTGCCCCAATATTTGGACTGGTCACTTTTTACTTCGGACTTATAACTTTATTGTTGTTACAAGCCTGTGGGTTAGTACTTGATTTTTTTTAATTGCACACCCCTGAGTTGCAGTTGGCAAGAAAGATTATATTGACTACCACCCATATTTCAAGCTCAAACAAAATTAAGGCACTGTACAATGGTAAAACTGTTTTGTAATTCAACCAATTCATGTGAATTTGTGTATTAAAAAAATTCAATAAAATAAAAAAAATTTCCCACCTACCGACCCTATTTTATTTCAGCATGTAACAGTAAACAAAGTTATTTTTTTGTTTGGCCCTACCACAGGATGCTTCCACATAAGTTTCAGCTTTTCTGGCCCAGTAGTTTCCAAGATTTTTAAATTATTTTTCTATATATTTCCATGTAAAAGTTTGGTTCCCTATTATGGCCCTGTCCAACCCCCAGGGGGGGGGGGGGGGGGGGGGGCATGATTTGAACAATTTAGAATCTACATTACCCAAGGATGTATATATAAGTATAAGTTTCAGCTTTTTAGGCCCAGCGTGTCTTGAGAAAAAGATTTTTTAATGACCACATCCTATTTTTGACTTTTCTTGATTATCTCCCCTTGTGAGGGGACTTGGCCCTTTATTTGAACAATTTAAACTCCCCTTTACCCAAGAAAGCTTTGTACCAAGTTTGGTTAAAATTGGCCTGGTTGTTCTTAAGAAGAAGTTGAAAATGTGAAAAGTTTACAGACAGACAGACAGCTAGACAATTGGGCAACGGACAAAATGTGATCAGAAAAGCTCACTTTAAGCTTCAGTTCAGGTGAGCTAAAAACTCAAACTTTCAGCTCAGGTGAGCCAACAAAAAAGTACTAATACACATAATTATACTGAACATCTACTGGTAATTTAGTGACATAGAGGAAATGCTATCACTACTTTAAAAATCCCAAATGCATTACTGCAATAAATACCAGACATTCTTGAACTAAAGTAAGCTGTCCAAATATTTAAATTTACAACAACAAAATAACTACCATTATCTTCTGCCCTGTGTTCATGATCCCCAGACACTAGCATAGGTACAGTCTCTGAAATATATATACAATGTATATAATATTGTCCTTTATTTACTCATATCACTAGATTCAAATTTATATTCTTTACAATTTAAATTTTGTAACATATTTGAAATAAACAATGCAATATTCAATTTAAAAGGTACATACTGTAAACCAACTTTTATTGGCGACAACTTTATTTCACGGATAACCAGGGGTAAACTAGTTCGCAATGATTAATTTTTCCAATCAATTTTATCTTGGATCTGTTATTTAAAGACATATAGATCTTAAGGACTTGATGGCGTCGAGAAATATTCGTGATGACGAGGCTCTCCTGAATCTCACAAAATTTTCTTGCACACGTATAAAAGTTGGTTACAGTATATAATTTCTCTAGGATGCTTTTTGATTGAAATCTTTTAAGCAATAAATATTCAAATTGTGTACTGTTCTTTTCTGAGTGTGTAATGAAAACATCAATAAAGAGCAATATATGGTATGTGTCTCAATTGGCCCCTTAAGATGAATATCTTAGTTTTACTTTATATATAGCTTTAATTTGTACAGTATATATGCGACCTTTATTGGTCATTTTCACTTTGATCAAAATGCCGTTATTTTAGAAATATGACATCATAAAAATCATGTTTTCCCGCCAGTTTAGCATCTTTTGTATAAAACTGCTTATTTTCAAGCAGTTTTTCTTCCAGAAAATGTAGAGCACAGCCTAGAACCAGCTTTATATTTTTACCAAAGATGTATCTATCTGATTAGTGACAGAAAAAATATGTACTGTATACAGGGTTATTTTCACCCCATTTAATTTTCGCCTTTTCACACTTGCAAACAATTTTGCCCCATTTTAATTTCGCCCAATTATAGTTTTATTAAAGTAATTATACTGTATTATTTCATTTCGCCCCGTTTTAAATTCGCCCAAATGAGGGAAGGGCGAAAGGGGCGAAAATAAAACGGGGGCGAAAATTTCCCTGTATACAGTATGTTCTACATATCACTCTATGTTTCCCATAAGAAAAAAACATCAAGAAAAAGGTAAATTTTTGGCTGTTTTGTTAGATAGCAAAAATAGCAGTATTTTTCATGTCATTTTCAGCTAGAGAGTGCATATAAATGTGAAAAATATATTAGAAATATTTCTAAATTTATAATCTCTCCTTCAATATAAATATCAATAAAACATATCTGAATGTCATTCTAAAATGTTGATTTTTAGGGGGCCGAAATTGGCTCTTATTATATATACTCCTTTCTGAGTCTGTAATTTTTATGTCATCAATCAATTTGTTCAATACTGTATTATGCAAAAAAAAAAAAATTTCAATACACACCAACCTACCCCCATTGAGAAATGTGGGTCGGAGTACATCAAACATTAATATTTTTAATGATGGCCTTATATGCTAGGTTTTAATTACTCAAAAGCAAAATTTACACAATCAATCCACAGACTTCAAGATATTTATAAAAAATTTACATTTTTTTTGTTCAAAAATTGTTCGAAAATCACATAAAAGTTCAAACATAATTTATGCACATTAATTTGCATGACCTGTTCATTGGTACATACTGTGGTTTCATTAATATTCGTGGGCATCAATTTTCGTGGATTTAGTCAAATTCACAGTTTCATGGATACGTAAATTTGTGGATAATGGTCCTAACTGAAAAAAAAAATTGTTTAATTTTCATTTTTCTTTCGTCGTTATGCTTTAGCGGGAACATTGCTCCATTTATAATGTTAGGGTACGTAGATATTTTTTAAGAAAATTACTAACAGGAGAAATCTCTTTAATTATTTTTTTTATTTTTTCTCCATTTAATTTTCAAAAGTCGGAACCTTTAACAGTGAATTATTTCTTGAATTCGCAAGTGTGGAATACGGACAAAAAATATATTTGCAAGTGTGGAATATGGACGGTAATTATGTGGCAACAGGATATCAAAAGTAACAACAATTTAGTATTATTTCAATTCACAAAATGGCTTTAGTTACTCATTTTTACATGCACGGCGTGTTTCTGGACTTGACAGAGACATCCAGATCCCTTGTTTGAAGATCTCGGAACAAACACATTCACGTGCGATCATGCGCGATGGGTACAACATCCACTTAAAAAAGTAATATGAATGACAATAATTCAGCCATGAATGACAAGACTTTCACAGCATACATGTATACCCATTACCTCATGTATAACAAAAAATATGTTTCTAAGCAAACAGATAAAATTCAAATAAGCATGAAATATTGTGTTGATAATTTGTATGAATTTTAATAGCATGTTTTTAACGGCAGAGAGTAATACTAGATTATTTCTATCAGACTTTTTATTTAATGGTAATTTGTTGTTTTTACTGTACAGGTGATAATTAGTGTTTGAACACTTCAATTTTTTGAGAAAACAATTTAACACATTTACGCCTGATTATATTTTTTTGGCTTTGGGAGCATACCGCTGATTGGTATATGCACTGCGTTGAGAGATGTACGTGTTGTTTGTTTATCTCCGTGCAAAACGTTTTACTTAAAAAATTCAGATAATTATTTAAAATTATTTCCTCATTTTTTAAATGATTATTTAAAAAAAGGAAAAATACGTCTTTAAATGTCGATCTGTTGAGGAAAAAGGGGTAGGGGTATTTCATATATATATTAACGAAAGTCGGAATGGTCTTTTAAAAGGTTTATTTTAAATCAAAATGGAGGCACCATACTTCGTTGAACATTTGATTTCGTGGATCAACTCAACAACGAAATCCACGAAAATTGGTCTTCAACGAATAATGATGAAACCACAGTAATATTAAATCTATATCATTATGTAAAATTAGGTAACATTTATTGCCAAGATTAGATCTGATAAATATAGTTAGCGAAAAAATGTCAATTTAATTGTGCCCCTTCAACCGTCTTTGGAATTTTTAATCATGCTTCATATGAGCACTATATCCAAAATATACTTCTCCAAAATCCTTCATTTATCTTATTCATAAAAGACATAACTTAACCTTATTATATGCTGCAGTAAATTTTTTAATACACATGTACTTATTTCTGATAAAAGAAGTTCCTTAAATATAAACTTCAAATACATGCCCATGCCCCTTGAATGACCTCAAAATTTGATTCTGTTTTGAAATAACTTTTATCCAGATTTATTTATCAAATTATATTTAACAAATTCACCTTCAGGATTTTGATGCACATCTCTTTCATCTTCCATTGCTGCTGCTTGTGTACTATTTTTAAATAAATCTATAAAAAAAACAAATTATAATTAAATCATCAACTGAAAGATGAAAGGCAAAGGAGAATAACTTATCTCAATAGAATAACAAGAGGCCCATGGGCCACATGGCTCACCTGAGCACATGGGCTAGTAAAGAAACACAAATCAGCTTATTATTGAAAAGCTTACTTGTTGGGGGAGAGGATTTGTTTACTATTACTGACTTGAGAATGTCAATATATCAATAAAGCATACAAATGTCATGTATAATTTTGCCACACTTGAAAAGAAGATTTTTAAAGATTTTTTTCCAGTATATTACTCTAATAAATTTAAATCTTCACTACTTGCAGATGCTTCCATGTCAATTTGACAAAAATTTTCTGTTCTGGAGAAGACTTTTTCCTATTTATACCAATGTAAAACTTTGATCAGCTATTGTGGCCCTGCCCTACCCCCGGGGGTCATGATCTGAACAAACTTGAATCTATACTACCTGAGGAGCTTCCACTTGATTTTCATCTTTCCTGGCCCAATTGTTCTGGAGAAGAAGATTTTCCATATATATTCCTTTGTAAAACTCTGATCAGCCATTGTGGCCCCGCCCTACCCCTGGGTGTCATGATTTGAACAAACTTGAATCTACACTACCTGAAGATGCTTCCACATGAGTTTCATCTTTCCTGGCCCAATGGCTCTGGAGAAGGAGATTTTTAAAAGATTTTCCCTATATTTTCCTATATAAAACTTTGATCGACTATTGTGGCCCGGCCCTACCCCCAGGGGTCATGATTTGATCAAATTTGAATCTACACTACCTGAGGATGCTTCCACATGAGATTCATCTTTCCCAGCCAAACAGTTCTGGAGTACATGTAGAAGATTTTTTAAGACACCATAATTTTTTTTTATTAATTCATAATTATCTCCCATTGGCAGAGGGCTTGGCCCTTCATTTGAACAAACTTGAATCCACTTCACCCAAGGATGCTTTGTGGCAAGTTTGATTAAAATTGGCCCAGCAGTTCTTGAGAAGAATTCGAAAATGTGAAAAGTTTACAGACAGATGGACAGTTAGATGGACAGCTAGACAGACGGACACTAGACAAAATGTGATCAGAAAAGCTCACTTGAGCCTTCAGCCGAGGTGAGCTAAATATCAGTTCAGTATTGAAAAGTTTATAAAAGTGGGTTCATGGAAGGGGGGATACTTGAACAAACTTAAATCTATATACTTCCTATGGATGCTTTTAAACTGCTATGATACATATAATGACTTTGCTGTTTATAAGATGATAATTTTTACTGATAAATTTTTATATTCCTTTGTACAACTATGATCCACCTTAGTTGCTCCTCTATTCTCCCAGTTGGTCATGATTTGAACAAATTTAAATCTACATTACCTTCTTTGATGCTTTGATTGTCAATGATTGATTATTGACTTGAACTTGATTATCAATCATCAGGGATGGGGTAATTGAATAAAGTAATTGTAATTGAGTGTAATTAATTACATTTTTCAAAGTAATTGGAAGTAATTTGTATTTGAACCAGAATTCAATTACAGTAATTGAATTGAAGTAATTGAAGGTATTTAAATACATTTCAAAAAAATTCTTGTATTTTCAATTACTTTTCAATTACATTTCAATTACTTTTTTTTTCAAAATGAAAGTTTATAAAAAGTTGTCTTATACTGACACACAGTTTGTATACTGTTGTAACATGGGCTTGTGTTTGTACAATACAAGTACAATTAAATGTCTCTGAATTTTTAATTTGTTTATACAGTGTGTCACATTGCCCAGGGCAATTACCCCTCTCATACCTAAGAACAAAACACTGAATAAAAGTTCACTATAGAAAAAAAAAATCTTATTCAGATCCAAGCATGAATTCGAGAGTATTGGATGAATTTAATGTCCCAGACAATGTTTCTGGGAATTTTAAGGCTAAGTGTAAACACTGCGAATCACACATTTCTGGCAGTACCAAGGCTACTTATAACTTTCTTACACATGTAAAGGTAAGTTTTTCAAATTATCTTATATTTTCTATTTTCTTTTTCTATTTTTTTTATGTGTAAATATCACTATTAAATACATGTAAATTCACATCTTTAATTAAATGTAGATGTTTTTTCTGTTTCTCAATGAAAAGCTGAATGCAATGACTTAAATATTATCTTTTATTGCATGTCTATTATATATTCTTACTCAAACAGAATAAAAAAAGCTATTAATCCCTTCCATTATTTCTTTGACCAAATTTAGAGCAATAATTTTTGCTAATTTTATAGAGGAAACACAGAGATGCATACCTCCGTGTTATTGAAGTTAAGAAGGAAGACCAAGGGCAGTCAAAGATAATTACATTTACCAGAGGGACTTCAAAGTATTCCTCAAATGATCCATATCAACAACAAATTACAGATGCCCTTCTGCATTTCATTGCTGGTGATTCACTACCCCTTTTGATTGTTTACAGCAAATATTTTCAAAATTTAATGGAAAAAGTTAACCCGAAATACCAGCTCCCTAGTAGAAAGCATTTATCAACAACACTTATTCAGGAGAAGTCAACCGAAATCAGAAATGAACTGAAAGAGAATATGGCAAGGGCTGTCTTATTGTGTTTATCAGTTGACATCTGAATTTGAATCTACACTACCTGAGGATGCTAATCATTAAAACCCCACCCTAACACCAGAACCCCTGAACAAGAGGCCATGAAATTCATAATTTTGGAAGAGGCACTATTCTTCTGCCATGTGATGCCCCCAATCAACTACCATAGCTGATTACTATGGCATGAGTGTTCTTGCTCATAATAACTATATACTTTTAGTTTATTCAATACCAAGAGCAGAGGAGAAGATTTTCCAAAAATTAATGTATTTTCACTATATATTCATAGACTCCCCAACCCTTTACACCAGAACCCATGACCAAGGGGCCACCAATTTCATAAATTTGAAAAAAAGGCACTCCTGCTCATCATAACTATATACTTACTAACTTTGTTTATTACCCAGAAGTAGAGAAAAAGATTTTCAAAGAAATAATGCATTTTCACTATATGATCTATATAGCCCCATCCTAACACCAAAACCCCTGACCCTGGAGCCATGAATTTCATAATTTTGGTAGAGGGCTCACTGCTTATTACAATCATGCCAACATTTTGACTGCTTGCTGTCCAGGAGTAAAAAAGAAGACTTTTAAAGATTGGTTTAATTTTGCTGGTTTTAGCCCCATCCCTAAGGCCCCTGGGGGACAGGGACCCTTAAATTCAAAATGGTTGTTCCCATTTATCCATAGATACTATATGCCAAAATTGGTTGAAATTGTTGAGGGGTTTTCGAAAAAATGTTGGAAATGTTAAAATGTTAAAAAGCAATGAAGGATGCACGATGAACGCCGATGGAAACAAGAGGCCCATGGGCCATATCGCTCACCTGAGAATCTTTTTCTATTCTGTTCTTTACCAGATTTCCCCCTTGTAATACATATTGTGACCCCATCCTACCCAACTGATCATAATTTAAACAATTTGAAATATACACTACCCCAGTATGCTTCCACATAAGTTTAAGCTTTTCTGGCCCAGTCAGGTTCTTGAGAAGATTTTAAAAGATTTTTCCTATATTTCTATGTAAAACTTTGATGGGCCATTGTGGCCCCACCCTACCCCCAGGGGTCATGATTTGAACAATTTATAATATACACTATCCCAGGATGCTTCCACATAAGTTTCAACTTTTCTGGCCCAATGGTTCTTGAGGAGAAGATTTTAAAAGATTTTTCCTATATATTTCTATGTAAAATTTTGATTCTCCATTGTGGCCCCGCCCTACCCCCGGAGGTCATGATTTGTATAATTTAGAATCTACACTACCCTAGGATGCTTCCACATAAGTTTCAGCTTTTCTGGCCAAGTGGTTCTTGAGAAGAAGATTTTAAAAGATTTTTCCTATATATTTCTATGTAAAACTTTGATTCCCCATTGTGGCCCCGCCCTACCCTGGGGGGTCATGATTTGAACAATTTAGAATCTTCACTACCCAAGAATGCTTCCACATAAGTTTCAACTTTTCTGATCCAGTGGTTCTTGAGTAGAAGATTTTAAAAGATTTTTCCTATATATTTCTATGTAAAATTTTGATTCCCCATTGTGGCCCCGCCCTCCCCCCGGGCCGGGGGTCATGATTTGAACAATTTAGAATCTACACTACCCCAGGATGCTTCCACATAAGTTTCAGCTTTCCTGGCCCAGTGGTTCTTGAGAAGATTTTTTAATGATCCCACCCTATTTTTGTCTTTTCTTGATTATCTCCCCTTGTGAGGGGACATGGGCCTTCATTTAAACAATTTATTTTCCCCTTCACCCAAGGATGCTTTGTACCAAGTTTGATCAAATCTAGCCCAGTGGTTCTTGAGAAGAAGTCGAAAATGTGAAAAGTTTACAGACGGACGGACAGACGAACGCCAGACAAAATGTGATCAGAAAAGCTCACTTGAGCCTTCGGCTCAGGTGAGCTAACAAGAGGCCCACGGCCTTATAGGTCACCTGAGTATCATGTAACAACTTTCCAACAATTGAATTTGGTTTGTGTTTTAAACTAGAGGCCATGAAATTCACGATTTTGAAAGAGGCACTATTGCTTATCATAATTATACACTTAGCAATGCTTACCTGATAGTCACTTAACACCCATAAGTAGATCAGAGTAACTAAGAGAAAAATGCACTTCCATTCTAAACCATGCAATTGTGCACCCCACCCCACAGGAACCACAGACCCTGGGGCCACATATTTCAAAATTTTATCATCAGAAATGTTATTTCATCAAATATGGTTGATTAATACTAATGAATAGATTTCAAAGCATTCATCATTTATTTTCAGACTATGTAACCCCCCCCCCCCCCCAATACCCCTGGGCCCTGACCCAGGGGGCATGAAATTAACCATTTTGCTAGATGCACCTTTCCTTGTCATAAATATAGATATATATATATACTTAGATCATTGGCATAATACCCAGGAGCAAAGGAAAAGATTTTCAAAGAATTAATGTAATGTAGAGATGATCCCTCTCCTTACACCAAATAGTTAAACCCCTGACATAGGGGCCATGAAATTAACATATTTGGAAGAGGCACTCTTGCTCATTATAACTATGTACTTAGTTAGTTTATTTAATACTCAGGGTCAGAGGAGAATCTTTTTTTAAAAATAATGCATTTTCACTGAATAATCTATATAGCCCCGCCCTAGCACTAGAACCCCAGACCCTGGGGCCAAGAAATTCACAAATTTGGAAGAGACACTCTTGCTCATCATAACTATGTACTTCGTTAGTTTATTTAATATCCAGGAGCAGAGAAGAAGATTTTCAGAGATTTAATGCATTTTCACTATATAATCAATAGAGCCCTGCCCTAACACCAGGACCCCTGACCCTGGGGCCATGAAATTCACAAATTTGAAAGAGGCACTCTTGTTCATCATAACTATGTACTTAGTTAGTTTATATAATACTCCAGAGCAGAGAAGAAGATTTTCAGAGATTCAATGCATTTTCACTATATAATCAATAGAGCCCCGCCCTAACACCAGGACCCCTTACCCTGGGGCCATGAAATTCACAAATTTGAAAGAAACACTCTTGCTCATCATAACTATTTACTTAGTTAGTTTATTTAATACCCCAGAGCAGAGAAGAAGATTTTCAGAGATTCAATGCATTTTCACTATATAATCAATAGAGCCCCGCCCTAACACCAGAACCCCTGACCCTGGGGCCAAGAAATTCACAATTTTGGAAGTGGCATTCTTTCTCATCATAACTATGTACTTAGTTAGTTTATTTAATACCCAGGAGCAGAGAAGAAGATTTTTAAAGAAATAATGCATTTTCACTATATAACCTATTTAGCCCCGCCCTAGCACTAGAACCCCTGACCCTGGGGTCATGAATTTCACAATTTTGGTAGAAGACTCAATGCTCATTACATTCATGTCAACAGTTAGCCTGCTTGATGACCAGGAGTAAAGAAGATTTTTAAAGATTGCACTAATTTTAATGGTTTTGGCCCCACCCCTCAGGCCCCAGGGGGGCGGGGCCATGAAATTCACAATTTTTGTTCCCCTTCACCCATAGATGTTGTATACCAAATTTGGTTGAAATTGGTTCAGTGGTTTCAGAGAAGAAGCTGAAAATGTTCAAATGTTAACACACGACACAGGACGGACGACGGACGACGACGGACGAAAACGGATAGCAATAGGTCACCTGAGTGACTCAGGTGACCTAAAAAACGAATAGCAATATGACTGAGTGACACAGGTGTCCTAACAAGGATTCAATGAAGTAGAGGGAAGATTGTCATATGGTCATCAATGCTAGTTCTACATACTTTTCCAGAAGAGAGAGAGAGTGGGGGAGGGGTACTCAAAACAGAGACATATAAAACCATGGGTCAAAAACAAATGATTTTAAATGTCTCTGCTCAAAAGGATATGTCTTGGAAATGTTTTGACCAACTAAGCAGAAAGGTGCTGTGAAATTATCATTGCTTGTGGAGAACCAATGTATGTGGGCACTTGGTGGGTCACCTTTAACAACTAGATTTACATCCAATCAAAAATTCATTTAATTTGTAAACATATTAATTAATTGAATCTACCATATAAATGGGTATATAGACCTACAAAATTATGTCTTTTTTACAAAAGTTTTCTTTAAATCTCATAGGGAGTAATTTTAAAAGAACTGAAAAACTTACATTCAATGGCATACTTTGGGAAACACCAAGCTGAAAAAAAAAGCATCAAATGTTTAAATATATTTAATACTTCAGAAACAAATCTGAGATAAAAAAAAAATGTATTCGGACAGTTATAGATATTCCCTTAATTACTTCCGAATTCCTTAAGGCACTCAATTTTTTTTTCAAAAGAAATCAAAATTAGATTGTAGATATTAAACTCCAAAAAGCACAATTAATTGAGGATCTCTTCTCCCAATGTATAAATCCTTTTGCAATTTTATATGCATTGAAGGCCACTGTTCATGACTTTGTAGATTCAAATAAACAAGATGTGTTTTTAAGTCCTTGCTCAGCTCCAGGGAATCTCATCAAAAAAAGTGTATGTGGTAGAAGAAGCGGGCATTGAAAAACAATGACGTCGAGGTCATGAAACTAAATGGCGACAGCGCCAGGTGATCATATAATGCTGTTTTTATTTTATAATAATTTGGCAAATAATGAAGGTGTCAAGCTAAAATTTTCAACATTTTTTTTATGTTTTACTGTTTTATGTTCCATATAAATTTTGAAATTACAGACTATATAGTTCTAATTTTATAGCCTCAGTCCATGAAATTTTTGATAACCCCTCATATTTAGTCAATAAACTTTCAGGATGTCTAGTTTTTGCCTAGTTATCAATTTGTCAAAGAATTCAAATGTCACATTGCTTACCTTTACACCAAGTATAGTCTTTCCTTTTTCTCAGATAAAACACAACAATGAGATACAACAAGGCAAGAATGGGGAAGATAACCCACCATAGGCTACATTGAAAATGATAAATAAAAACATACATGTATATTTAATCTTTTTCAAAAATATTGATGAAGTTGTTCTCATTTCTCAATTTGTTTTCATGATGAGACATTCTCACTCATAAACTTTTCTTGCTCATCAGTTATGTACTGTATATACTGTAAACCAACTTTTATTTGTGACATTACCGTGGATAAAGTAGTTCTCAGTGATTAAGAGCCATTCTCTGTAATGATTTGAAATTTTATATAGGAGCTGAGGCACGCATAGTCTCAGAATTTCTCCAAACTCTCTATGATAAAAGTCATTGATACCCTAAACTGAAATCAGGCAAAAATTGGTTGCTATGTTTTATAGTTACCATGGCAACATGTCTTAAAGTTTGACATTTTTTAACATGTTTAGAGCCCCGTAGTTAACATTTGCAGCAAAGCAAACAATTGGCAATGACTGTTTCCAAAAGTTGAAGGTCAGATGTCTCAAATGCATGATAAACATGTTTGGTAAATCAACTATTACATACGTTACTATGGTAACAAAGTATTCAAAAGTAAAAGAAAATATTCATTGAATTTTATAAAGTCATCATACACATACAAATAAATAGCAATTATAGGATGAAATTGACCAAATAATAGAAAAAAAAACCTTGAAACATATACCAAGAAAAAAATATGATCTTTCATTTTGGTTGGTAATGGTTGCCAAGGTTTTTATACCACAGAGAGCCTCCAAGTAATACTATATATCAGTGTTTTCAATAAGAGCCGGCAACCGGCAAAATTAACCACCTGTACGAGAAATTTTGCCAGCTATGAAACTTCCGTCATAAGAATTTTGCCGGGGCTGATACGTGAAATCCATAGATTTTACCGCAACAGTTTCCATGATCTAGAGTAGCTTCCCTTGAGTGCGCTCTTTTTTCATTAGATTAGATAGTGTCATGTAATGGCGTCGCGGACAACGAATATTTGAGCGAAGTCGTGGAGAAACGTGCTGCTGCTGTAACACATGCGTTTGAGATCACATACATTAAGAGGCATAAAGAATGGTCCCTTCCGAAAAGATTTGTGTTTTATAATTTTCAATTGAAAGTTGATTGTGCGGCAGCCTCATTATTAAGTGAGGGGTTCCCCAGTGATTAAGGCCTTACGTAAAAATGTATGAATTCTTACGCAATTTCCACAAACTGAAAATCTCAAATGTTAAGCCAAGACGTAATAATTACGAATAAAAGACTTAAAGTTTTAATCGTGACTCAGACGTAGAAATTCTGACAGAATTTCCTCAAACTGAAAATATGAAATTTTATCCTCATTTATTCGTGCAAGATCTCTTGAAATACAGGAACACTTACAGTATATCATTTTATATCTGGGAAGGTTTTAATGTACTAGTATTTTGTATCAAATTTCATTTTCTTAATTCTTCTTTGTTCTGACAGTCTGTACAAAATCGTCAAAAAAGTAAATCAGTTTAAAAATTAATTAATGGAAAGTCTCAAGATTGCAGAATATTTCAATTTTTTGGGGGTACTGTTCTGTTCATCACCAAGTGTTTAAAAAAATTTAAATTTTTAACAAATTTTTTTTTTTTTTTTTTTTTTTTGTGAATAAAAGTCCTGACCAATTTATGTGAAAGGGACTAAATATGTAGAATTTTCAGTATAATATTTTACCACAGACAATTTTCTGTTCTAGAATTTCATACATAAGTTGTCTATATGTTTTTATAGACACTTAGTTTTCAGAAGAAAAAAACTTAGTCCGTCATAAATCTGTCAAACAAATCTGTGAAAAGGTAAAATTTGATTTCTAATTGACCTTTTTAGGTAAATTTTGATAATAGATAGTGACAGGAATGTGGAAAAATGGTCCTTTTTATAATGGCCTGAGAGGTAAGAAAAATGAGTCCAAAATGCTGATTTTCGTTTTCGGCCCCCAGACCCCTCGCCGAGACTTGTTTCCTGATATTCCATCTATTTTTCCTTCTATTGAAAATCTTATTGAAGTCACTGTGTATGTTTAAATCTGATCCTTTTTTTTTGAAACAAGAGGCCCAGGGGCCACAGCGCTCACCTGAGCACATCAGGCTTGAATTTACTCCACCCCCCCCCCCC
>PRKT01000065.1:1429108-1466016 GCA_003671525.1 Saccostrea glomerata | reverse complement strand
ATTCTGCTTTTCAAAGATTTATTTTTTTGGGTACAGAATTTAATACTTATTTTCTTTATGTGATGTTTTATCAATTCCCATTTAGTGTGAGCGTTATTTTCATTTTCTATATCTTTGGGAAGTTGGGTAAAAAAATCATTTATCAAGGAACAATAATTGGGATCTTGTAGAACAGAGGTATTTAATTTCCAATAGCCTTTTCCCCTATCGTTAGCTGATATGGAACATTTAAAAATTAATGAGAGATGATCACTCATTCTACATTTAGAAACACTTGGTGCTTTACGTAAAAATATATTCTCAGGAGTAAAGCAAAAATTTTTACTAAAAAATACATAATCTATTCTACTTTTAGGCAAGTTGCTACCATCACACCACGTAAGACCTGCTTTATCAGATTTCAAATCCGACCACAAATCATACATATTGAATCTCTGTATTAAATCTTTAACAACTTTCACGCTTCTATCTTTTTCATTACAAATTTTACAGTTAAAGTCTCCAACAAGTATAATATTTTCATCATTTAATGTATACTGGGAAATCCATTTCATAACTTTTTTGAAAAATTGTTCTCTTTGATTTTCTGAATTCGGAGCATATACATTAACAAGAGAGATAACACTTTTCTCATATTCAATATTCAATAATAAAATTCTACTATCCGCAGATCTATGAACATTAATAATTTTGAATGGAAAATTTTTACTAAATAATATTGAAACACCTTTACTATGTGGCGAATCAGAAAAGTTGTGATAAGAGGAACCATGCCATCTTGAATCATAACTATTAATCCTATCTTGAATAAAATGTGTTTCTTGTAAAAATATAACATCACATTTAATATCATTAAGCCAATCATATAATATTAATCTTTTATCATAATTATTTAAACCTCTACAATTAAGTGAACAGAGTTTGACGTTTGCCATTGTCTGAAGATTTACCTCTTAAGGTAGTTGTCTAGGCCCTGCTGACTTTTTTTGTTGGTGGAGCCTGACCTCTTAGGACGAGACCATGCGCTGCCTGGAGCTTTACGTAGCTTTTCTGCGAGTTTAATGATGATCTTTCCCATAATATTTTGACCTGGCCACGCCACCGATTTTGTGTGAAGGGTTTGAACGGCGTTTAATCCAGTACCCCAGTATTGATCATACACGGAATGGGCAAATAGCGCATCTGCAGTGGAGGAAGTAAGGAGATCTTTCATTTCATTACATTGTTGTAATTTTTCTGCTATAATTTCCTCCATGACGGATGGGGCATCCTGTAGCCATGAATCTGGTGCACGAATAGCTTTTCCAATAAACTTGCACTCAAGTGGGGATTTAGCCTGGCGAATACGTTCTGCTGCCACAAGATCACCAGAGCGCATTGCCTTAGTGAGTTGAAAAGCCTGCTCCGCTGACTTGAAATGCTCACCAAAAACTTTCAGATCACAGTGGTAGAAATTTGAGAGGATATTTTTCTCTCCGTCGAAGGCTACCACTTTGGGGTTGTTTTGAGTAAACTGAGGACAGATCTCATCGCCTGGTTTGTGTCCCTCGTTTTTACAGGCTGAGCACCGGGGTGCATTTTGGCACGCCTTGAAGAAATGCCCGGTCTCCCAGCAGTTTGTACAGGTTGGGGGTGGTTTTTCCATGGTTTGCCCACGATGAAAAATTTTGCATTTGAGACCTGCACAGTAACTGAAGCGTGGGAGGGTTTTGTTGGGCCCCAAAGGTTCAATATATACAAATCTGTTACCATTGAGGACACTTGTCATTTTATTATTATTAGGGTTCCTAATTTTTTCATATTTAAGGTCGCTTTTAGGATTGACCCCCAGCTTATGAAGCATCTCATAGATAGCAGAGTCGTCGACAGATAACGGGACACCACAGATCGTAACTTTTAAAGTCTCACTTTCGGGATCCTCTAGCCCTGTGGAATAAGGGTTCGAATCATATACTTGAATGTGCTGATTGCACTTTACTCTTATTTAGTGATATAGTTTCTTCTTTACAATGTATAGCAAAAAGCTATTTTCATCTTGAACCATCGCAAGCTACAATTTTAAGGACATACGTAAGGTACCTTACCTACTGATGATTTTTCAAAATATTCCAACTTTAAAGTCAAACTACAAATACATGTTCTTAGATTTAAAAAAAAATCAGCATGCGTTACCAGGGGTTTTGAACAGATATCAAATAATGAAAAGTTTTGTATTATTCAGGATAAAATATACAAAAATTACAAAACACAAATTCCAGATTTTTTCCCATGAAAATTTGTTTTTGAAGAGGTGTACAAATCCACATACAGGCATTAAAAGAATTACACACAGGTCCATCGTTTAGTGAAACTCTTCAACTCTAGGGAAGAACCCAAAAATGTTCAAAGAATGTTGCGTATGACCTTAATTTTTCTTGCCTTGGATGTGTCTTTCCCCTGTATTTATTTTTTACCGTCAAATTTTGTCTTTCTCAACACTGTCCAAACAATTCAAAGTATATGTGAGTATATGTGAGTTTTCCAAAAGTTAAACTTCATGATTATGAAATTCGTGATAAAAATCACCCCTTTCCGGCGTCTTTTTTATGCACTCTCTAGAGAATTTAGAATAAGCTTATTAAGATCAATATCTCAGAAAATTGACAAAATGAGGTTAATTGTGTCCAATTGTGTCCCACCACAAGGATGGAAATTGGATGACAATTGTCCATTTGTCTCCTTTAGACTCACTGTAGAAATACGACATCGTATTTTGAGGTTGCACCACGTGGTCATACCACTGCTTTCAAAAACATTGTTAATAATATATTCTTGTTTCTGTGAATACAGCTAAAATTTGTCCGATCAATTAAGAAAATTCATACAGGAAGAACCAATATGCACAAAATAAGAGGGGAGAGGGAGGAAGAGTCTTTCCCGCCCCTTCCCTTCTTTTGATACCGGGGGTATCCCTAATCCCGTCTTCCTTTGTTTATTCTTGGTAAGTTTATATATTTATCTATGAAATACATGCAATAGATATCTAAGTAGGATTTTCCACCAGAGTTGATTTCCAAGCATCACGATACACAGATGTATGCAAAAGAATGGGGTTTTTTCAGATCGTATTGGTTCTTGATTTCCTATAAATACAATTAAATGAGTCCTCAGACTTCTTCCGGGAAGAGTTGTGAAAATTAACCAGTGATAATTTAAATAATTTACAAAATGCGGAAGATAGGTTGCTAGCTGATGTATTCTAGGGATGAAAAACAAAAAGAAAAAGTGTTTACTTTTATTTTTGCTACAAATTTGGCGTCTTCATGCCAGATGTCAGAGGTAAGTGAGATACTTGATTTAATATCTTAAAAATTTCAAGCCAATATTTCCCGTCGAACAATGAATTATACATGGTACTTTGAAAAATTAAATATGTCTAATTCTTTCATTTGCTCATGGTTTGATCATGATAATTATGTATTTTCTTATATTATACTTTCATGTAAATTAGTTGAATCTGATTGGTCGAGAAACATTTGTTAAAAAACACTATTACCCGCTGAATAATGAAGCCACGCCCTCCAGCGTAGCAACAGTCAACAGTGCATGACGACGGGTGATATTCCAAAAAATAGCGACTGCGCAGAATTTATGCGCGCACGGTTCACTGTTATATGTATTTGTATAAAACATTCAGTATGATATAATAAATATTGCATGTAGTTGAGTGTAACATTGAAAATTTCCACCCCTCGAAAACCATTGTCAACCTTGGCTGCGCCTCGGTTGACAATGGTTTTCTTGGGGTGAAAATTTTCAATGTTACACTCAACTACATGCAATATTTATATAATATCTTTTAAAATCATAATTCGCAATAGATTAAGAATTCTTAGAATTTGTAAAAGGAAGAATGAAGAACTGCATGCCATGGGGTTCCAATCAGGGGATACTGAATGCATTGAATACTACAATATTTTTTTAAAAACTTTTTTCACCATCTCCAGTTTATTTTTGCAATATCAAAGGAAAAATGGTAGAAGTTGGGACTATAGCGGTTATTTTTCAGGTCTCGGCTTTTTAATCCTCAGATTGTGTATTGGACCGAAAAGTCAAGAGTGACAAGATGCTGATTTTGTGTTTCTTTGCTCAAATTATATATTTCAATAACCAAACAGATGCATGAAAAGAACATTTTGCAGATTCCATTCTTATTACAAATGTATTTCTATTTACACGTACATGTATCTGGATCGATTTCAAAGTTTCATGGACCATCATTCGATCCTATGTCTATGTATTGGATATATGCCGAATACAGTTCTGTATTAAAAAATATCAGACATTTTGAGGCCCGTTAGGGCCGAAAACTGTCTGATATTTTTTAATACAGAATTGTATGAGGCACATATCGTACTTAAAACATTGCTTTTGATTTACCTGAGACAGTCCGATATTAGAACAAAAGACAAATGTGTTAATGACCACTGAAACAATTATTTCAAGAATGCAGGCTTAAATGAAAAGTACTCAGTATTTAGGGATTTGGCTAGTACACTGAAGAAGGTATTTGAAAGAATTTGATAAGGAGAGTGGGGACAAAATTTTTTATCACAGACCATCTAGTGAATGATGAATTTTGAATGGAATTGAAAGCGCCGACATGAAGAATATCCACAGAAATTAAAGTAGATGCTAAAGGTACACCAGGCCATTTTTGTTTATGTTAATCGTCTACATAAACCTTTGTTTTTGATATTCCATTACAGGAAAACAAACATAATCAATAATACGGGATTTTTGAAGGAGACATTGAAAATCTTCAAATTTCTTTCAAAATTTTAATTATCACATACTAGGCCTAGTTACCTTGATTTAGCATTTAGGCATTTTTCTTTTGTTCCCACTCTTTTTCAAAAACCAGAGAAAGGGGTTGAAAAACTTCTCCAAATTTAAGAAGTTTATTAGAAGTTTACCCGTTTTTCTTTTGTTTTTGTTTTTTTTTTCATTTGCATTATCTGGTCGGCCGCATGTTCTTCTTCCAGTTACAGTGTATTCGGTGTAATTGAACGTTTATTAAGAACAATGTATCAAAATCATCATTCTATGTGAGAAATTTAAATTGCTGTTTGCTAAATTATCACACTTTTTATTTCTTTTGTTTAGTAGCAGTCCGTTTTTGCAAGATATCAGTACTGAGACAGTCTGATATCAGACTGCTCACTAATATCGGACTGCAATTTTTAGACTGCAAGAACAAAGGAATGACATCACAGCAATGTTTTAAATAAAGATAACTAATTACTAGTATCATGTTGTAAATTTTGAATTTACAACATGATAATAGACTTTTCAAAATAAGAAAATATATATAAAAAGAATTTATTACTAAGGGTACTTGAAAAATAATTGTTGAGCACTCAAAAACAATGAAGACATGATGTATATTTATAAATATCATACATATAGGATTTTACCATTAATTAAGGAGGAAACAATATAAATGGCAGTTTTCAAAATACCGACTTGAAATTAATTTTACTTTCTTACTAATGCATAGTAAAAATAGTACAATTTTAACATCCCCCCCCTTTCCTTTTTCTTTCATGCCATAGGAACAACTTAAATAATTGTGACAGAACGGTAATCTGATTTGATTTAAGAGCATAACTATACATAATTAAATCTTTAGATTAGTAATTTTTAAAAAGTTAAGCTTATTTTATAAAGAAAAACTGCAATATTTTCATTCCCACGTGTTTACTTACCATTTTCACAACATTTTATGACCGATTGTTAAAATGCACCTGATTGGATAACATTCCTAACTTCCGCCCTACTATCCAATTGAAATTTATCTAATGGACAAGTTCGGTTAAACCTTCAAAATGGCTGCCACGGTAGGTATTGAATGTTTCAATTCAGTTTTGTATATATATATATTTGCTATATTATGCATACTCATTGGACATCTTTAGCCGTAAACAGATTATATATGATTACTTTTATATATCAAACTCATGCAAAAACAAATGATATTTGCAATAAGCACAGGGACTGAAATGTTTAGTCAGATTAGGCAAAAAAAAAAATTGTTTCCTGGTACCAGCCTGAAAAAAAATAAATAGGGTAGGTAGGTAGGAAAAATTAAATTAATTTTTTTTTTCCAACAGTGATTTTTTTTTAGATATTAACTATTACAAAACCAATTTAAACATCTCATAACTAGGTCAATATTATCTTTTAAAATGAAATTCCAAGTCTTTTGATGCACAATTCAAGTTAAATTTTATGAAAGTCCATATTTTATACATATATTTCATGAAACACAATTTAAATATATTTTTTTTTTCACTTTTGGAAAATAAAATCCCTGCAATTTTCAATTTTCCCCAAAAGCTAAAAAACTTTAGGTTCAAGTGCAAAAAAAATAGGGTAGGTCGTGTAGGAAGCCAGGGTTCGACACTAACATTTTTAGGCTTTGGTCCGGTTGGACCAGTGCTTCTTTACTTTTACTAGTCCGCGGGCGATTTTATAAGTCCATCGAAAATATAAATAAATAGAATTAACAATGCAATCTTATTCATTTTTCTCTTTATGTTTACATCATCCAAACATCCGACATCTTATTATATGTGTCATACTTAATCATGATCGTTAAAATGTTTAACTTTATACCAATGAGTCCTCAAATTAAGCACTTAATTGGCTCAGAATTATCTAACTTCCCACCAAGAAGCTAGAAAGCTAAAAATACATACGAGGTTTTCCAGTGAAAGTTGTAGGGAACTGAACATCGGTAAATTCTTTTTATCCTCCCCCAGAAAAGTTTATTAGTCCATTCGAACTTATTAGCCACAAATTTTATTAGTCCGAATGAAAATGTATTAGTCTGAGACTGATCTTCGAGTAGGTTTTTCCACCAGAGTTGATTTCCAAGCATTGTGATTCAAAGATATATAAAAATTAATGTATATAAAAGAATGTTGGGTTTTTTCAGATCGCATTGGTTCTTAATTTCCTATAAATACAAATGAGTCCTCAGACTTCTTCCGGGAAGAATTGTGAAAATTATTAACCAGTGATAATATTTTAATAAATTACAAAATGCGGAAGAACAGGTTGCTAGCTGACATATTCTAGGGATGAAAAACAAAAAGAAAAAGTGTTTACTTTTCTTTTTGCTACAAATTTGGCGTCTCCATGCAAGATGTCCAAGGTAAGTGATATACTTTTTTTAATTCGCAGAATGATTAATCATTATTTCAAATCTGAATCTTAATTTACATAAATACCAGTAACTAACAAAAAAAAACCATCAACATATATAATTAACATTGATTTAATATCTTAAAAATTTCAAGCCAATATTTCCCGTTCAACAAAAAATTATATATGGTACTTAGAAAAATTAAATATGTTCAATTCTTTCATTTGATCATGGTTTTTTAGCATAATGTATATATTTTTTCTTATATCTTTTAATATCATAATTCTCAATAGATTAAGATTTCTTAGAATTTAATTATAAAAGGAAGAATCAAGAACTTCACTCCGTTGGGTTCCATTCAGGGGATACTACGAGGGTTGTCCCAAAATTTCGTAGACTGAGCTCATATCTTTTAAAAAAAATTAATGTATCTTTATGAAATTTTCAGGGTGGATAAAGCGTGTTCTTGGCAGATAAATTACGATGTTTTATCATGTTTACTTGAAAACTTTTCGAGTAATAACATTTTAAGTGGTATAGTTCTCTAATACCCGGAGCAATCTGCAACGTCAAAAAATACAAATGTCAACGGTTCAAATTTTTGGAGAAAATATTTCAATTACCAGAATCAAATTCTTAAATTAAACGAAACGGTTATAGTCACAAATGTAAAATATATTAATAACTATGATATGATCAAACATTAAAATACCCAGCAGGCATTTCAACGTTGATTCAACGTTGAATCAACGTTGTACTTCAACGTTGAATCAACGTTGAATTTTGGTTGCATATGAAAGTTGAGGCAACGTTGAAACATAACGTTGTTTCAACGTCAATTTTCAACGTTGAATCAACGTTGAAAATAGGTTGAATTTTTGGTTGATTTATGGTTGAATTTTGGTCGCAAATGAAAGTTGATGCAACGTTGAAGCTTCAACGTTGTTTCAACGTCAAATATCAACATTGAACAAAAGTGAACATTAGTTGTAATTAGGTTGAGATTTGGTTGAAATTTTTTGGTTGTACAAACGTTGATATTTGGTTGAAATCACGTTGAATTCATATTACATGTGAACGTTTAATTTGATAAATAAATACATTTCAAATTCTAATAATTTTTTTTATTCAAGTTGCGTAATATTTATATAAGTTATAATCCAGTATTACGATTGTGAGAGAATTCATTAAAGACAAACACAAATTTGGATTCAATCACTGAATCTCAAAAATCACTGCTTGACAAAATTTATATTCCTAGTGAAAAGGGGGTCACAGTTATCACATCAAGGTTCTTCAAAGTACGCGTCTGTCTTACACTACTAAGTTCCACAAAGTGGCGGATCCATTGATTTTAATCACGCATATACATCTGTAGTTAAGTCCCACGAATGAAAGAAATGAACAGGAGAATCCATCCTCTAGAGCAACAGCCTATTAATAAAAGAAATAAAGATGTGAAAGAAATTTCTTCGATACAACGTATGTAACACGTTATTTCAAACGATAAAAATAAATATACATGAATAATTTTAAAAAAATCAGACAAAGGAATATTTTCCGGAACTTGGATTTAATTAACATGGTTAAAAAGAATTATAGTTAACTTCATATTAAAAATTTGTATTAGTATGCTTATAAAAATTATTACCAAAGAAAATGTTATAGACATGCATAAACATAGTGTACTTACAAAATGTTGCATTCCTTTGTATAATTTTCACGGGCGAAGAATCTGATGCAATCAAGGCTGACTATATACAATCAATTCCCTCACCACTAGTTGATTGAACCATACGATGAACTAAAATTAATTAAATTGTATAATATATTATTAGTTTACTTATATTTCATAACCAAATGAGTATCAACAATACACATAATACACGAACAAAGGATGTGCATTTCACGTAGATTTCACATATACTTATAAAACAAGAATTAAATGATGTACAGATACTAAATAAACTTAATTTCTTAAATCCATGAAAAGGAAATAATAGTAATACTTACTGAGCAGAAGTTGATATTCCAGCCTTAATCCTTGTGTATGTATCTTGAAAACACATTAAATATGAACAGCGCGCACTTCTCGTCCGTCAGTTGAATTCAAATTTTGACCTAGATAAGCTGCAGCTATACTCTGCCCAGCAAGAAAATTGCATAACAAGGTTATCCTGACACTGAAACTGACCAACTAAGCGAGAGGCACCCCATATCCAATCGGCAATCCTCGGCTGACTCCGCTACGCTCCATTCAAACTGTTTGTTATGTGCGAGGTACGAGTCATCCGAGGAACTCCGATTGCTCCTTATCTGTTATCTCGAAGGTTTTTGGGGAGTGGATCTTAAGTAATGCTATTTGACCGGGGTTAATTGTCAGTGTGAAAATTGTTATGTGTTTATTTGAATTTGTCTTTTATATATTTTGTGAAAAGAAAGATTATAGAATTAATACACACAACAAAAGCACTATCTGATATGACTTCTAAGATTCGCTCTGTATAACATTTTGCGCAAGAGTATACGGTACGGATCTATACGAGTCTAATTTTAAGAACATTAACAAGATTAATTCTGAATAAATAATTATTTTTATTAATTCTAAAGTAACATGGAATTACAGTGAGATGTTGGATAAAGATGTCATTATTTATTTAATGCTTATATTTAACATATTTTATAAATATGTAAAAAAATATATATTTAATATTTTCTAACAATGCATTCAGCCGTGTGTATCTTGCGAAAAATCGCATAAATTAAAGACACCTTTATAATTATTTTGACCTTAAAAACTAAAATTACCCGTTCTTTTCTTAACTTTCCTAAAGTTGAAAATATGTTGAAAATATGTTGGATCTTCCACGTTGTTTCAACGTTGAAATCAACAAACAGTCAATTTTGCATTTTTAAACCTTGTTTCAATTCTATAATATCAGAAAATACTCAACGTTGAAAAAATGTTGAATCTTCATCGTTGTTTCAACATTGAAATATTAATAAACTTCAAAAGTTGAGAATTTTTGCAGCTTCAACGTTGTTTCAAGGTTGAATATCGACAAGCATTCAACGTTGTTTCAACGTTGAAATATCAACGTACATCACACGTTGAGAATATGTTGCAGCTTCAACGTTGTTTCAAAGTTGAAATATCGACGAACATTCAACATTGAAAATATGTTGCAGCTTCAACGTTGTTTCAACGTTGAAATATCGACGAACATTCAACGTTGAAAATATGTTGCAGCTTCAACGTTGTTTCAACGTTGAAAAAAGGTTGAGGATTCAACGTTGAAACCTCAACGTTGAAACAACGTTGAAATATAGTTGATCAACGTTGCAACCTATATTCCACCTCCTTTCAACGTTGAAGCAACGTTGCGTGCCTGCTTGGTATGTAAACAAAGTATATGCTTGTACAGGTATGAAATAAATATAGTTTGAAAACGCTATAATTCTACGGGCTTTTCGTCTATTTTCTCTAATGGATTTGCACAATGGAACTCTTTCCCATTTCTTAGCCCTGTCTTTTATTTTAATTACTGTTATTGACATATACATATAGAGAACCCGTTTTAGTCATTTTAAATTCTAAGGAGGAGAAAAAGTTTCCTAGTCTACCAAACATTTATGACTGGTACATTTCTGTAAGAGTGAATTCAGGATTAAAACACTTGATCATAGTCCAGTGCGCCGCCTGGGCCAACGCAGCCGCCATTTTTTAAAAATTCGGATTTTAATCCCATGTATATAAAACGTTATAAAATTCATATTTTATCAAAGCCTACACACCAAAATTTGAGGAAATATAGTTAATAAAACAATATTAAGAATTTTCATTTCCATAAAAAAATATGGGGTAGTAATTACTTTTCCGTAGGATTTAAATGCAAGTTTTGGGCATTGCGCCGCCTTCCTACACCAGACAATGAAATGTGTCTTTTAAATTGGAATAATTTGTGTAGTTACTCCATATTTGTCCATAAATTTATTAGATAGTGTTTGTTTAATCTATATACGAAGTTTCATTCATGTATGACGTAGGGTTCCTACAAAACAACGCTTGTCTACGGAATTTTGGGACAACCCTCGTAAATGCATTGAACATACTCTTTTTCGTTTTTGTATAATGAAACAGTTGCATAAAAATGAATATTTGCAGATTCCATTTCTATTAACATGCATCTAGATCGCTTTTAAAGTTTCATGGACCATCCTTCGATCCTATGCCCATATAAAGATAACTATAATAGTATCATGTTTTAAAATAAGAAAAATATATATGTTTTTTTCCTATTACGAGGGTACTTAAAAATAATTGTTGAGCACTCAAAAAACATTGTAGATCGACATGATGTATATTTATAAATACCATGCATGCAGGTTTTGACCATTAACTAAGGAGGAAACAATATAAATAACTATTATATATTATAAAATGAATGCTGAGACAGTCTGATATCAGACTGCTCACTAATATCGGACTGCAATTTTTAGACTGCAAGAACAAAGGAATGACATCACAGCAATGTTTTAAATAAAGATAACTAATTACTAGTATCATGTTGTAAATTTTGAATTTACAACATGATAATAGACTTTTCAAAATAAGAAAATATATATAAAAAGAATTTATTACTAAGGGTACTTGAAAAATAATTGTTGAGCACTCAAAAACAATGAAGACATGATGTATATTTATAAATATCATACATATAGGATTTTACCATTAATTAAGGAGGAAACAATATAAATGACTATTATATAATAATAATGAATCAATATTTTTAGAAAAAAAAAACTTATAGATGGTATTATGAAATATGAATTACAAAAAAGAAAAAAAAATATCATCCTGCCAATAGCTGTTAATTGTTAAGTTGTTTGCAAGAATTTTTATTGATTATTAGGATTAATTAAATCTAAAACAGGACTTCGTTGTCTTACCAAACTTTTATGTACCCGTAATCGAAAATTCAGGGGCACATAGTTTTTGCTCCGTCCGTCCGTCTGTCTTTCTCGCTGGTAAGTTCACACAAACTAAACCCTTTAATTGTTTTTCACATTTCACATGTGTATTCGAATTCCTAGTAAAAAGACCTTTCTTCAATTACAAACATACATGTTATTGGACCTTTTGACCTTGGAGTTTGACCCACTTTTGCAAAAGTTTACAAAACTTGAACCTTGGCCATAACCTTAAAAATAAGAATGATGTTAAAGGTGCATAGACACATATTTGAGGTTAATATTTTCTGTATAATATAACGAATTATACTTTGCAATAGCATTTCACATGAAAATATAATGATTATGTTTTTTTCATCTCGAAGTTATTGAAACTTTGAATTTCTGGACTGGTTTGATTGACACATCCTTCACTTTCACAAATCATTATTTTATTCTGAATACTTAAATAAGAAAAGTGGCAATTTTGTTGTGTATTAATGAAAACTATAAAACAGAAAATTCAGAGTAGAAATCTTCAGGTTAATTCCAAGACCAAGAGATCAAACATGTTGGTATACAAAGGTAGGTCTTGTCGTGCACAAGGAATATACACCTAAAACATGAAAGCCATAACTCGAATCAATAAAAAGTTATGCGCAAGGGAAATTTTTGCCTACAAACAGACAGACAGACGGACGCCCTAGGCAAAAACTATATATCCCCGCCCCGAATCTTTGATTGTGAAGACATAAACAAATTAACTATGTCATGATGCTATAATATTGATAAGAATTATTTCTTTCAGCGATCCAAACTTGGTGTGTTGTCCAGATAAGATTTGGGACAACGAAAGAGGAAAATGCATCAGTAAGCTGTGCATGATTCAATCATAAAATCTATAACTAAGAAATTATCTCGAATTAAAAATCTTTTACCATTTATATGGTACTACTTATATATGTATTACTCCTTGATTAACTCATAATAAAACATCTTCTCCAGGTTGTGTTATCGGGTATTCGGGAATCAACTGTTCCATACCGTGTCGTCATCCGAGTTATGGAAAGGACTGTCAGTCACACTGCTCTTGTGAAACAGAATTTTGTAGTCCTTCATACGGCTGTATGCCAATATCAACAGAAGGTATCAATTCCACTTTACATTTTATACGGGGATGGGAAGGGGAAATGAAAACTATGCTTAATTGAGCTTTACAATTAATTTTGTAGAATATGCATCCGAAATATTCTCATTTAGAGATGTTATGATTTCAAAGAATGTAATCATGTTTCAAAATCATTCTAATGTAGTTATTTGATTTTTGTTAAGTGGACACAACAGAGAAAAGTCTGGCAACAACTCAAAAAGAATTAGAAAAAAGTTCAACAGCAACCTCCGTATATTCCACTACGAGTACAAAATCTAGCCCGGAAGTGGTAACAACGTCTGCTCGTATCCCCGGAAGAATTAGAAGCACGCGCGCGCAAGAAATCAAACAAAAATCCCAGAGTGGCTTGACTAAAACTCTGTTAGATGATCCCATCTTGGCGAATAGCCCCCTCTTGTTAGGGATTTTTATATTCTGTGGGTTGTTCTTATTCCTCTTTGCCGTGTTGGTGATTACACAGATCCGATATAAATGCTTCAAAAATAATGGTACTGCAGGGCACAACCAGGATATTTATCCAAAAGGGAACCCACAGCTAAAATCATACGACGTTATCCACGGCAAAGAATCAAAAGATTTGAAAATTGGATCAAGAGCTGAAACACCACCTGAACAAAGGGATCCACCATACGCAGACATTGAAAATTACATTGAAAATGAACAAAAAATGCCCGACAGTGACGGTCCGAAACCGTGTCAGTCAAATGGTAATGTCCTTTCACAGAAAGACGGACCAACACTGGAGAAAACCATACCAAAGTACATCGAAATTGTAGGCTCCCCTGAACGCGAGTCATCGAGAAAAGGATTAACGAACGATATGACGGTCGTCAGCAATACCTACACAACTGACTGCACAAACCCGAAACAGTTGTATTTGTCTGTGGTTTAAATTAATCTAATACGTTTTCAGTACTAGTATTTGTAGATTTGCCTTTTATTTATATATATATATATACACTGAATTGTCTACGGTTGTTTCTGTGTGCGCGTTCATGACAAGGGGCACAAGGCGGTTGTAACCGGTCAGCAGGGGATGATTACTCCTCCATGGCAGCTGATCCCACCTCTGATTTTTAAAGGGGTTCCTGTTTATACTGCCCCTAAATCGTTTCAAAGGACTTTAGGGCCACTATTACATTCAACGTTAACTCGCCTGTGACACTGACAGTTCTGTACACATTTAGTTTGATTAAGTGATAGCTTTAATTTCCATTTAAATTTCTGGCAAAAAAAGCTGAATTTCAACAATGTCGTTTGAAGTCATCATATTCAAAGGTTTACGATTGAAAGAATGGTGTGTCAGCAAAAACAATTCAACATTAAGTACAACTAACATTTATGACACTGTCATTTTTCATCGTTTGTTTAATTTTTCTGACGCATATTGTATTGTACCTATTTCATGTTTGTATCTTCTCTACACTGTAGTGCAGTTTAAGAGAATAAACTATTGAATTGAATTGAGTCATTTGCTGACAGACAATTTCATACTAATTACTACTATAATTTCAAGGCAATTACATGTATAAATTACATTCATGTGTCCACCAAAGTTAACGGCATACATACCCTTGATTAGCAAAATGCCAAATTTTACACCTGCTTAAGAAAATGAATTTCTTCCATGTATAAATTCTAGTAGTGAAAAAATTTATTTGGGAAAATTTCAAGAACTCTGTTTATTACTTTTATATCGATATACCGCTAATTCTTATTTGATGGGGTTAGGAACATTCATTTTATTTTAAATCCCCAAGTTCCCTGTCAAGTCTTTTGCACCCTCAACACTCAACAATCCCTCTCTAAGTTCTATAAATGAACTTTATTGTGGGTTATTTTGTCTGCAGCTTTTAAGCTTTAATTTCCTATTCCTTGTCCATTTCCTGAAACTAAGAATGCACCATATTCAATATTTAAATAACTCTAACGAGATTATATACTTCCCAAAATTGTATTGTTTAGAGGTTATTTCCTGTTAAATTATAATGCTGAAAATCTGAAAATTTGTCATTTATATTTTGTTACCATTTACATAATTGTTTACATCATTTTTACAAACATTCATAAAACCTTACATGACAAGTGATTTCAAAAATTAGAAAATTTTAATGAACACTTCATTTATTTTTATTTTTTTTTACAAGGACTTTTGATAAGTGTGTTTCAGAACAATCAAGGAAATAAATTTTATATTGACAATAGCTGTCAAGAAAATTTAACAGTTTTTACAGTACATTGTTTTTTCACAAGACCCATATTTCAGGAAAAAAAAAACTTCTCAGAAATAATCTAGTGACCTCAATTAAGAGACACTGACAATTGATATTCCAAGTGCCAATGAAAAACTACAGGAAAATTACACTTGGCGAGCCTACGTGAGCATCTAGAATGGACAGATTTTTAAAAAATCTCATTGATTTCAAGAAATTTTCAAAACAATATAACATTACACTTTACTGCACAGTTAATATAAAAATTCTTTTTATTACTTGATCTTAACAATAACATTTCATCATATTAAAACAAAAAGACTGTAACCAAAAGTAAACACAGAATATATCATAACAGTATGTAACCAATCAAACATTATCTTAATAAATTTTGCCCATCTTCTACAAAATGAAGCAGATAAAAGGTCATAAAAAGAGGATTCCTCTATGCTACAATGAGCTTAAACCTCTAAATCAGTATGCTGTACAATTTCTTTTTTCTCCCAGGTTAGAGAAAATACTTCTCTTCTTAAAACCATTACTTAACTAATCTTTTACATCATTTAAGTAAGGTGTACATTATCTTTTTTCCCTGGTCAGAGAGCATACTTCTCATCTTAAAACCATTACTTGTTCTTCTTCTTTTTCTTCTTCTTTGTCACCTCTTCCTCTGACTCTTCTTCCTCAGCCTCCACCTTGGGCTTCTTCTTCTTCTTCTTGGGTGGCTCCTCCTCTTGGGTGGTGTCCATCTCCTGGGTGGTATCCATGCCCTCACCCTCTGACTTTCTCTTGTTCTTTTTCTTCTTCTTCTTGGGCTCCTCCTGTGAAATGTCCATTTCCTGTGTGGTATCGGCCTCCTGTGTTGTTTCTAGGGTATCATCAGCCGAGGACTTCCTCTTCTCTTTCTTCTTTTTCTTCTTCTCTTTCTTTGTTACTTTAGCCTGAACAACTGCTGCCTGCAACATTAGTTTCATGAATCAGTACTTATTCTATAGATTTTACTGCTGAAAAGATTTGAAGAATTACTTTGATATACTCATCATGAAGACCTCTCTCCTTTACTGTTTTCAATAAAAACTACCAGAGCTCACCTCTTGCACCGCTTCATGCATGACGTCAATGTTTTTCTGAGGTGCCTCCCCCGTGTCCAAAAACTTGAGGCGGTCCTCCACTTGCTGTCTCAGATGGTCCCCGAATACCTGAGTGGGGATCTCTACATTTAGAAATAGAAAGAAAAATCAGTCATTAATTAAATGGCTGTTCAGAGTAGAAATGCCTATTGCCGAAAATTTCATACTGCAATATATCACAATTTCCCCCCAAAATATCATGAAAATATAATATTTTTTCAGGAAATTTTTAAATGATTTAAAAAAAAATAAATTTTCCTCAAAATTTGTTGGATAAAAAAAACAAATTAAATAAATCTACACTACATAATGAAACTTTAAGGTAAGTTTCATATTTTTGGTCCAGTGGTTCTTGAGAAGGAGAATTTTAAAGATGTCTTGAAATTTGCAATAATTCTTAACCATTTCTTGAAAGAAGGGGTGGTTCTTCATTTGAGCAAATTTGAATGCCCTTGACCAAAAAATCCGGAAATGAAATGCAGCCGAAGTAAACAAACAAACAAAAGGCCCATGGGCCACATCACTCACCTGAGTAACTTTTGTGATGCAGTTCTTTATCAAATTTCCCCTCTTCTTTTATCTATTGTTATTGTGGCCCTTCACCTTTTCCCCCCTATCTTGATTTTGATAATTTAGAATCTACACTACCCCAGGATGCTGCCACCTAAGTTTCAGCTTTTCTGGCCCACTGGTTCTTGAGAAGAAGATTTTTCCTATATATTTCTAAATAAAAATCGGATTCCCTATTTTGGTCCTGCCCTACCACTGGGGTCATGATTTTAACAATTTAAAATCTACACTACCCCAGGATGATTTCACATATGTTTCAGCTTTTCTGGCCCAGTGGTTCTTGAGAAGAAGATTTTTTAATGATCCCACCCTATTTTTGACTTTTCTTGATTATCTCCCCTTCGATGGGGACCTGGCCCTTTATTTTAATAATTTAAACTCCCCATCCCCCAAGGATGCTTTGTACCAAGTTTGGTTAAAATTGGCCCAGTGGTTCTTGAGAAGAAGTTGAAAATGTGAAAAGTTTACAGACGGACGGACAGACTACGGACAAAATATGATCAGAAAAGCTCACTTGAGCCTTCGGCTCAGGTGAGCTAAAAAGACGGATGCAGGGCACCCTTTGTTCCGAAAAACTCACTTGAGCTTTTGGTTAATGTGAGCTAAACACCACAACTTGCTCAAATTTTTATCAGAATAGCTCACTTGATCTCCCGCTCAAGCAAGCTCAAAATTGCTGAATAAAGGTAAGTAAAACTTGCATACTTAAAATTTTAAAATAACATTTTCTTACCTGAGAAACAATCAATTCGTGAGGCAATGGAACACTTGTTGGCTAGGTATCTGGATATCCTCCCTTTGTTTTTGGCTGCAGCGCGACCAATGAATGTAGAGTGGAAAATAAGTCCATACTTGGGAGTATTTCCCTTGGTTTTAATGGCCCTTCGAAAGCAATCAATCAACTATTTAGATAATTTTACATTTATTACATGTGTACCAGGTATGTTTGTGATTAAATTTGGTTTCAAGAACAATTTAAATGATAAGCTTAATCTACAGATATAAAATGAATGCCAGTCAGATGCAGCATCCAAAGGGATGCTGCACCATAATATGTATCCATTTCGCCCTCTTGCTAATAATACCTAAACAGTGCCTTTTCAGCACCCAAAATCTGCACTGTAGATGCTGGATATTTGGCCAGATTTGTTAAACTGCCTGCATGTGCAATCAGACGAGCCCCAACCTGCAGTATAGAAGACTCAAATTATACTAGTGACATTCCAATATCAAAACAAAAGAAGCTTTAGCATTTTCTACATTTTTTTACAAAGAGGATCATTCCTTTTATTTGACTTATTTCTGACCTGATCACCAATGAGAGTTCCCAGATTAGGAGCCACGGCTTTCATTTTGCTCCTGAGATAGTCAGCCAGTCCTTTCCTGTACTCTGTTAATGAAATCACTTTAGCAGTGAAGGCCTCAATGTTCATCAGATCAATTGGGGAAATGTCCATTCCTGTAAATTTCAAAATAATCATCTTGAATTCTAGAAATTCAGAATGCAAAATTGAAAATGCAGAGCAAAATGAGTATGTATTACAGAAAACAACTTTAAAATCAATTTATTTTGCAGGAGCAATTTCTAACAAGCTGGAAAAAAATCTACAGGCAAAAACTAAAATTCCGCAGTTGTTTAGTTTATTTAAAAAAAAACCATGCAAAACATCATGAAAATAATAACACATAAAGACTTTGATACAAAGAAAAAATTCCTGCTAACCCATGGATGATCGGCTGGCGTCCAGTATGGCCTGAGCCTTGCCGCTGTCCATTACGAGTTCCTCCAGCTGTTCTAGGGACTCGTCAGTAAACTCCTTCCTGTTCCCAATCAACCTGACAACCTTGGCATACAAGTAATTGTCTGAGATGATTTTTACCAGTTCTGGGAAATGATATGAGTACCACTCTCTGAAACAGTGACAAACATCATAAAACATTTTTTTTAATGCATACATTATTATTCCTTATTCTAGACCTCTCTTATAAGTTTACTAGATCACATAGTAGACCTCAGCTCCTAAAATATTTTGCATTTTGAAAGCATTATGACTTTGAATTAAACATGTATTAAGTTAGTTGGCTAATTTTCAATCCCTCTACATGTAATAATCTTCCTACACAGACAAATTAATTTCAAAGTTTCTTTCCTGTTTATTTTTTCTGCCAAAATTTAAATTTTACCACTAGTTATCAAGCCCAAACAAAAAACTTTAATTTTGACAAAAATACTTGCACAAATATGCACAATTCCAATAAACCTTTAATACTCTCTTTGAATGGAGAAAAGCACTATTGACTTGCCTCATCCTCATAGAAAATGTGTTGATATTCTTGTCCAGTTGGTCCATTAAGCTGATGCTCTGGATGATCATGTTATCTGCCCTATTAACATTGAACTTGACCTTTGCCCTGGAATAGCTATGACCCAGACCAAGTTGAGCTTTGGCTGAAGACACTTCTGTTAAGCCCTTTACCATGTTTGGGAAGTGAAGTCTGATTCCTGTGATAAAATAGGACAGCATTTTCAATTCCAATAAAAAATACACTTCTAAATCAATCAAGCTTTGGATATACAGTCAGAAACAATTTGTAAACCAAAATCCTTTTAAATAAGCCCTAATCTTTTTAAATCTAAACTTTTGTCTCCTGATTGATAAAAAAAATACCTCTGATCACTTCTGGGACCACCCCTATATGAGTGCACTTAATCCCAAGCTCTTCTGTAATGGCAGCTCCAATTTTAGCATCTGCAACTCCCAAAACCACTTTGTCTTTCTTTCCTCCCTTGGGAACATTGGACTCCAGGAAAACATGTAGATCCTCATGAAGAACCCCTTTAAAATGATGTTAAACAAACAGGTAATCTTTATTTAATATTGTCAAAAAGACCACATTTTGATTTTGAAATAAAATTAACAGGTTGAGACCAATTGCTAAAATGCCACTGGAATATAATAACCTACTAACCAAATCAAAAATGAATACCTAATTTTCATTTTATAAATTTTGCATGTAGCTCAGGGTTAAATTTAAAATTTTCACCCAGAGAAAACCAAACCGAAGTCAACCAAGTAGTTGCCTTTCTGGTTTTCTTGAGGTGAAAATCTTTAGTTATCCTCAACTTATCCTCAACTTTATGCACTATTTATCATAATACACAGTGTGTTCTATATAACTACATATATATAAAATCTAAAATGAGTGTGCATAAGTGAAGTCCTGCACAGTTGAGTGACATTTTTGGGGAAAAAATAATTTTTCCCCACAAGTCAGATTCAACAAATTCCCATGAAAAAATAATGTTCACAATATCATACATTCATTGCATGATAGTGAGGGAAATATGAAGACTTATTCAGTCAAGAAAAATCATATTCCTCGAGGGCTTCGCCCGAGGGGAATATGATATTTCTTGGCTGAATAAGTCTTCATGTTTCCCGAACATTCATGCAATGAATTGTTTATTATACCGAAACAAGCAACACCTTTGAAATAAACATAAACTTTCAAATTCGGCACCACTTTCAAATTCACTTCCATTTTTTACATAAAGTTTCTGTAAAACCCTGCGATCAACACATTATCATCAATTTTGTGACGTAAACCAGGCTATTGTGATGTCTACTACTCTCAGGAGTTTTCATTCACAAAAGAGAACTATATTGCGGGAAAGTACACTTGGTGTTCCGAAGAGGTGGAATATGATGAAAAGTGTGCCGATGGCCGTGAAATATGAAGTTTTACGGTCCGATCACGTGATAAGCCAGAACCAAGCAGATAACATGTTGTGTAGAATATCTATAATGAGGTATAATAATATTATTTCAGCTATAACATCGTATCTTACCAAAACCTTTTTCCAAAAAATTACGCAGTAGGCACAATCAAGCATTATGATTTGTTTACCTTCTGAGATACTGTTCATGTTATCAAGTGCATTGGTTCCACTCTTAAATGGTGCAAAAGCAACCAGCTTGACGATTGACTGGAATTTGCTAACATCAACTGTACTCTTCTCCACCACAGGAATAAATGTTGCCACCTCCTCAAACTCCTTAACTCGGAATAGGCCATACCCGGAGGCATGCTCATACAAAACAAACAATGACTGTGGCTACAAATAAAAAAATTTTGAAACCCATGCTTAACAGCTTAAGGCTTTAAAAATGATAATAGTTTGGGCATATAGCAACTATTGCAACATAAAATGGAATTGTCAACGAGAATGTATGATAATTTACTATTTGAGTGTTACATATGTAACTAAATCAGTAAATGTTTTTTTTGTTTTTTGGTTTTTTTGCATGCTCAATTTTGTTCAATATTGCTTATTTCAGTGGTATTCTACCTGTGACGTTTAAGAACTCTAGAGCTCACGTTAATTCTGATTCAGTTTTCAAAATACCGACTTGAAATTAATTTTACTTTCTTACTAATGCATAGTAAAAATAGTACAATTTTAACATCCCCCCCCTTTCCTTTTTCTTTCATGCCATAGGAACAACTTAAATAATTGTGACAGAACGGTAATCTGATTTGATTTAAGAGCATAACTATACATAATTAAATCTTTAGATTAGTAATTTTTAAAAAGTTAAGCTTATTTTATAAAGAAAAACTGCAATATTTTCATTCCCACGTGTTTACTTACCATTTTCACAACATTTTATGACCGATTGTTAAAATGCACCTGATTGGATAACATTCCTAACTTCCGCCCTACTATCCAATTGAAATTTATCTAATGGACAAGTTCGGTTAAACCTTCAAAATGGCTGCCACGGTAGGTATTGAATGTTTCAATTCAGTTTTGTATATATATATATTTGCTATATTATGCATACTCATTGGACATCTTTAGCCGTAAACAGATTATATATGATTACTTTTATATATCAAACTCATGCAAAAACAAATGATATTTGCAATAAGCACAGGGACTGAAATGTTTAGTCAGATTAGGCAAAAAAAAAAATTGTTTCCTGGTACCAGCCTGAAAAAAAATAAATAGGGTAGGTAGGTAGGAAAAATTAAATTAATTTTTTTTTTCCAACAGTGATTTTTTTTTAGATATTAACTATTACAAAACCAAATTAAACATCTCATAACTAGGTCAATATTATCTTTTAAAATGAAATTCCAAGTCTTTTGATGCACAATTCAAGTTAAATTTTATGAAAGTCCATATTTTATACATATATTTCATGAAACACAATTTAAATACATTTTTTTTTTCACTTTTGGAAAATAAAATCCCTGCAATTTTCAATTTTCCCCAAAAGCTAAAAAACTTTAGGTTCAAGTGCAAAAAAATAGGGTAGGTCGTGTAGGAAGCCAGGGTTCGACACTAACATTTTTAGGCTTTGGTCCGGTTGGACCAGTGCTTCTTTACTTTTACTAGTCCGCGGGCGATTTTATAAGTCCATCGAAAATATAAATAAATAGAATTAACAATGCAATCTTATTCATTTTTCTCTTTATGTTTACATCATCCAAACATCCGACATCTTATTATATGTGTCATACTTAATTATGATCGTTAAAATGTTTAACTTTATACCAATGAGTCCTCAAATTAAGCACTTAATTGGCTCAGAATTATCTAACTTCCCACCAAGAAGCTAGAAAGCTAAAAATACATACGAGGTTTTCCAGTGAAAGTTGTAGGGAACTGAACATCGGTAAATTCTTTTTATCCTCCCCCAGAAAAGTTTATTAGTCCATTCGAACTTATTAGCCACAAATTTTATTAGTCCGAATGAAAATGTATTAGTCTGAGACTAACGGACTAAAGTTAATGTTGAACCCTGGAAGCAAGACTTTTTTTGGCCTTAGTAAACATTTTGCCTTTTTTAAAATTTATTTTTACATTGTTGATAATTAAGTGATAATAAATACACAGTTTTCAGGTTTTTCAGTTCAAACACTTGTAACGAAAAAAAATACTTGTGTCAAACTACAATGAAAGTAGATGTTAGTGTTGTCAAATCGGTTGAAACTCAGAATCGATTAATCGGTAACATCGGTTGACACTAACCGACTGATCATCAGCCAATAATCGAATCGGTAACCCTTTGCGTAAAATAGGCATTAGATTTTATAAAAATTAGAATTTTATTGTTAAATAATGTAAGTAAAGGTGCACTGTACAGATCGCAATTCTAAAAGCAGTATATATGCAGTTTGATATAACACTTTCAGTAATACAGATTTTTGCATGATTAGGAATTACTTGGCCTGGGAAAAGTAAGCATTGAAAGATCAGGTTTTAAGAAGAAGGTACAGTTTGAGCTTTATTGTGCCCTAAAAATTTAATGTTCTTAAAAGATTCTGAAATTTGCTTTAACAATAGTTGAGCAGATGAATATGATAAATCATGAAAGAATATGGCATGAAGTAGGACCTTTCTGGAAATATGACGTCAAAAAATTGGTACATTTCTAAGTTTAATGCAGAAAAGGCTCAAAATGACTCATTTCTGTGCTAATTTTCCTTTAGAAACAGTGTCTGCCACCGTCGCCCACTTTAATTTTTGGATATATTATGTAAACTGCTATGAAAAATCACATATCTAAAAATCTTCCTGGGCGACGGTGGCAGAGTATGTTTTCTGAAAGAAAATTACACTGAAAATTGATGTCTTCTGCAACTTTCCAAGAAAATGTGGGAAAATGCACAAGTTAATGACGTCACAATTAGCCTTAAGGAGGTCGTATCAGAAAAACGATTTGTATATTCTTACTGCAGGGAATTTCTATGATTCAGAAAGAATGAATTTTTATTTCTTATATCACTTTCATATTTTAGAAAAATATCGGGCTTAATTTGTATTGAAACTGTACCTTCTTCTTTACATGATCATCTAAAATGTATATGGAATTAATTTTTTAAACTGTTATAAGACATTTAATATAGCAAATTCCTTGTGATTCCGTATGAAATGAAAGGTGTATTCCCCCAAATACTGAAAATTGATATATTTTATTTAAACAAGTAGTTTAGTTTCTTCAGTTTATAAATACAAATATTATCTTTTGATTTATTTAAAACAGATTTTAAGTACATGTATTTTAAAATAGTAAAGGACAACTCTTGAAAGATATATATTTTGATAACAAGAGCCTGTTCTTGAAATAAAAGTGAGAAAACTGTAAAAAAAAAAAAAGATATGTGCTGAAATATACCCATTAATCAATTGTTAAAACCTACAATCGATTGTCTAAAATCGACAGCCTTTCCGACCGTTCATCGATTATAAATAGATCATCGTGACAACACTAGTAGATGTAGACGATTTTCATGTTTAAAAATGTAATCATGTAAACAGGTAAAGAACTACAATAGCATAAAGTGAAGACTGTTAGAATTGATTAGATAGATTATTCAGATCTTGATTGGAAATTAATCCTTTAACGATAATTAAAGAACTACTTTTTTGTGGGCAAATTCATAATGATTGGCAATTTTTTTGTTGATAGATAGTTTAATGACATATATTAAATGATAAATTCACATTACATTTCCCTTAAATATACCAGTTTGCCCTGCAAAAGAGTAGTACCCCAGTTATTGTGAATCAGTCTATTAATTTGTTTTTATGGAATAATAAATCAGGAAGTTGATGAGCTGTCTAGTGAAACAGAAAAGATAAATCTCTCATCTGACCATGCCGAAAGTGTATCTAAACCAGAGACGACACCTGAACCAACATCCTTATTGGAACAGGTATTTATATCTAGGATGAGGCACAGGTTTACATATTTTTTATCAGAAGTTTATTATGTCATAAAGCATGTCATATGGTACCCTCAATGTATGTCTAAGCACATCACATTATCAAGATTACAGTAATTTCTGAGAAATTTTAACATTTCTTTTTTGGAATGAATGCTCACACTGTTCCAGCCACAGGTCTTTAGATTGCTCTAAACCAGCTGACAAATTGGAGGTATTTTGTACACTCAAGTTTGTCAGTTGGATTAAAGGGATCTAAAGACATGTTCTAGCTATGAATATTATCTTGCAGCTTAAGCTACTTCCAGAAGCCCCAAGTCTGAGCAAGGAGCCTATTATCCTACAGCTGAGGGAGCTGAACCCCTACATCACCTGTGCTCTCTGTGGAGGTTACCTGTATGAAGCTTCCACCATTACAGAGTGCATGCACACCTGTAAATATACAATAATCATGATAATAATACTCTATACATTTACATACTGCATTTTTAAATATCCACACCCACAACTCAAACTTTGTGTTAACTGTTGACAGTATTTGTTCTTAGTTGTTTACTTGTAAATATACAATTATGCTTTATATCTTTATATACAACTATAATAATTACCCACATCCACATCTCAAAATTAATGTTAACTGCTGACAGTATATTTTGATACTTATTCACATTTTCTTTTTGTTAGATATTAGTATAAAATGAAGTAATGTTTTATGATTATTTGTGGAATCATTTTCTGTAAAACTTTTAGTTTGCAAGACCTGCATTGTCCGTTATACAGAGAGGAACTTAACATGCCCAACTTGTGATGCTCCTATTCACCCCACTGACCCTTTTGTACACATCAGGTAAACCAAGGACAAAATGTGTATTACAAACTTACTCAATGTTTTTTGAAAACATAGATTATAGCAAACAAATCCAACTATATGTATCAATTTAATTTAATAAATGTAACATAGTATTTGATCATGTTGATTTTCATTTAATTCTATGATTTTTCAGACATGACAGTACTTTACAAGACATAGTTTACAGACTTTTACCAAAAGTAGCTGAAGGTGAGGTCAAGTGTAAAATTGAAATTTACAATTTAATAGTAATCTTGAAGACATTAGTTTCTCATTATTTCTTTTTGCTACCTATATATTCATCATTATCATTGAAATGAGAGAATTAAATTTACCTTTGAAATATATATTCTTCTCAGTGTGAAAAAAATATTTTGTTCCATTTAAAATTGATAATTACAAATATATCAATTTGATAATTGCTTATTTCAATACTTTTATTTTTTCAGTGGAACAAAAAAGAGAGATAGAATTTTATGAAAAACATGAACAAGAGACTGGAGGTAAGACATAGACAATTCAGTATTAAAGTAGAGCTGTAGATTGATTAGATGGTTTCTGTATTTATCATTTCTTATGAAGATTGCATTTTGTATGAAGGGTCCAGAAAAGAATTGTAAGCTATAGTCTTACCAAACTGCACAACTTCTGAATTGTGTGGGTGTTGATGATTTGTTGATGATCAATTATACAGCTGATGCTAGATAGGATTGTGTCTGTAAAAGAATGACAAGTTGACAACTCTTTCTATTTTTAACCACTTCATGTATTTATTTGATATCTGCAAACTTTCCGAGTTTACAAGTGCATTTAGTTGCAGTCAGGTTGTTTGGTGGTCATCGATTGCTGATGTGACAGGTTTTAAGTAGAAGCCAAATCACAATATCAAGATACTGTAAACCAACTAATATTCATGAATCCTCAGTTTGAAATCAATCCTCAACAATTTTCCCAAATGAGGAAACAAATACAAAGCAAAAGAAATGATTTGTGACAATATTTATGTGTTAATGTGGGTTGTGAAGCTCACAGATATTTCCCACGCATGATTAAAAGTTGGTTTTCAGTAAAACATAAATGTAACTTTATTTCATCACAATAACATTCATCTCAACTCTTTTTTTAATCAAAATTTGAAATTTAGAACATGTATTTAAATTGTTTCAGAGGTGATCCTTCCAAAACTTCAGTTGCCTCCCTCCCCTCCAAGAACCCCACCCCCCAGGACAGACCAGCCCCCTCTCCCTAGCGAGTACATACGTAAAAAGAAGAAGGACCCACAGCTGGGAAACTTCAAGCCCTTATTTGTCTCGTTAGTTTTAACTCAGATCAGGTGAGCATATTTGTTAGTAAAGATAAAATTAAGGTCAATTCAGTATTATGGTTTATTAACATAAAACTTAGGTTACGTAGTGTAAAGAATTGGAATACAAAATAAGACAACTTCATTCTGTAATCTCATAAAACCCAATTAAAATGTAACAGGAGTAATATTGTTAATATTCTAGTGTTTTTACAAATATACATATTACAATGATTTTGTTTGTATATTTACTAGCATTTATTAAAAAAAATCCCTATTTTCTATATAATCTTCTGCATTCTGTTTCTTCTTTTTCTTTTTTATTTTCAGTTATAAATGAAACTCCGATCAATGTAATCATTTACAAATGTAAACTGACACCAGATCTTTTAGTATAAAACTTCCAAGAAGTGTAGTTGATCATTTGTAAATTGAAAACTCAATTTGGTTTATTTATTACATGTATTGAAAACAGAATTTTTTTGCTTTATTTATGAATGTTATTTTTTCGTTTCAGTGAGAATGACGATTCAGATGATGAGGTATATCTTTTGGTTTTTTTTTAAATAATTAATTATTCATTTTTTTATAGTGAAAAATATTGTGAACTTTTTTTTTATTTTATTTCTTGATTTTTATAATTTTGAAAAATCTACAGTCCAAATAAACCTAAAAGTATATTGTTTTTAAAAAGAAATAACTGCAGTATTTTCTTGAAACAGCATAAACTTTCAGCATACTGTAATCTGTATCATACTCACCTGTAATTTGGTTCGCTTTACCTATAAGTCAGTATGCCAGTTAGTCAGATGTATTTTTGAATCCTACATTATAGGGATTGACCCTATAAAATAACTCACTTATAAGTCAGACAAAGAGTTTTGAACCATAGATTAACTCCCAAAATTCAGTCTATATTGAGTTTATAGGTCCATCTGTTTACTTGTTTCAGTTTGACCTGGAGAAGCAGTTTGTACGGGTCACCAAAAGGGCCACAGTAGGGAATGTCATAGGCTTCATACAAAAGAAACTACATCTAGGCAATGTTTATGATGTAAGTTAACCATTTTATTATTTTTTGTAATCAGACTGTACAGGTTATCAAATGACTGACAAAAAAATATTTCTTAAATACAATGGTAATTTGTATAGGTTGACATTTTTCATCCTGAGGAAATTGGTTGTTTGGAGTCCTTAGATACAGACACCACCCTGGAGAGTATTAGAGACACTTATTATGAGGGACAGGTAAGAAATCAAACAGGGATTAATAAAAGTATCTAAAGTTGATTTCCATGGGTTGTTTTTATTTGCAAAAATTAAAATGCCCACTAACGGGTATTACTTTCTGTTTTTTTAGGACTGTTTGATAGAACTACACTACAGGGTGTGCCCAAAAGAAGATGAGATGCTGGAACAAGAAGACATAACATAGAACTAATTGCATATTATCATTTTGTTGTTGTTATTTTTGTTAGATTATATGAAATAAAGAAATGATATATTGGCATGAATTAGTATGTTATATTTCTTTAAGTTACATAAATAACTCATTTTAATGTTAGTGTAGATTTATATTTGTTCAAATCATGACCCCCCCAAGGGTTGGTCTTGGCCACAATGGACAATGAAACTTTTACATAGGAATGTATAGGAAAAAATTTAAAAAAAGAAACCTTCTTATCAAGAACAACAAAGCAATGAATGGATATATTTGTATGGAAGCATCCTAGGTAGTGTAAAATCAAGTTTGTTCAAACACAAACCAGGGCCTCTGCAGTGATGTAGCATCGTTTTTAAAAGGGGGGGGGGGGGCATCCAGAGAAAAATGACCCCCGGGGGTAGGTTGGGTCCACAATAAATGATCATTCTTTTTTTTTTTAGGAATATACATGAAAAATCCTCTTCTATAGAACAGAAAAGCAATGTTTAGTTAATAATAGTGATATGGAAGCATCTTTAAGTAATGTAGATTAAAATTTGTTGAAATTGTGATTGCAAGGGGTAGGAAGGGGTACAATGGGGATGAAATTTTTACAAAGGAATATACAGGGGGAAAAAATCTGTTCAAGTACAGTAAAGCCATTGTTATTGATCTGGAAGTATTCTTAGGTAGTTTTGAATATTTAAGTTCTATTTTTCAATACTGTGGGTTTTTTTCCTAGCCAATGTGCCCAAGTGAGCAATGTGATCCATTGGCCTCTTGTTAATAAGATAGTATGCAAGTCAAGAACCTGAACTGCGTACGATCAATTTCTTAACCGGGATTTTAAATGCTATTGACAAATAAGTTCATGATAAAAGGGTATAAACAGTCTTGTTTAAGGTCAGTCGATGCGTCCCTCAGATATCTGTTTTGTATAATTATGAAATCGTACAACGTTACGTAAAATGTCACCAACATCACGCGTAACATCACAATCTTCATAATTGCAATAAATGTATTAATATGTACACATGAGAAATAATTGACGGTGTCTTTTATTTTTTATTTCAATATAACAAAAATACTTTTGTAAGTAAGATTTCTCAGTCTTGAGCATTAATACGTATAAAGTTGGTAGATGCTAGCTACAATTTGAAGATTCTTTCATGTAGTAGAAGTGGATTTCCTCCTAAAATATTACTTTTTTAGGGTATGTCTATAAATACAATGCACTTGTTCCTCATGACTGACGCAAATTCGTTAGCATGCAAACATGAAGATATATAACTTAATATCCCAACAGCTTAAATTATATGTTGACGCTATATCTCAAATGTTCTTAGCTGTGTATCGAAAAACACACATAAAAATATTTTTACGTAAAATAAACACACAACCTGCACATAAAAATAAACATCTCCTGTAATAATAAATTATAGTAAACCAAGAAAAATATGAAAGCTTACAGCATAAGAGAATACCAATACCCTTGAAAGTACATGTATATTAATGACTGCATACACAACACAGAGAAAAAAAATGCAAACTTTTTTTTCAAATTCATCAATTTTGTCTTCCCTATGGAAAAAGGCTTCAGCGTCTCTTTCTGGGCTCATCCATTCGGCTCACCTCGACCGATTCGTGCCTCATCGTTTGATGAAGGTGACGAAATCAGCCGAGGTCTACCGAATGTGGGCTCATCATTTTACTTCCTCCACGAAGAGGGTCTTCACCGGGTTCCAATTTTTTGAAATATTAAAACATTTCCTAAAAGTAAACGTTTATCAGACTTTCTCTGAAGCCTTTAAGTTTTCTTTTTCCTCTTGATTTATTTCCTCCACTTCTAGCGTTTCTTCTTCTATGGCCCACGTTTGTGGCTCACCTTTGCCGAACACCAGGTAAAATAGAGCACAGAAAAGGTAGATAGCGGCCGCTATAAAGAAAACTTTCTGCCACTCTGCTCGACTCTGATTCTACATATAAAAAGAAAACGAAAAATCATTAAACCTTGAATCAGATCCTAATCAGGTTTATGTATATGATGACTTTTTGGTGTATACGTTCTTTGTTGCATGTTTGCATATTTGAAATGAGACAATAAGAGAATGGTTAAAGAAAAAAGACCAACAAAATTATTACTCATGTAGTATTTGCAGCATTGTTCTAATTAAATATTCTGCAATCAATGCATTGTAAATTTATGAAATTTATGAAATCCCATAAAAACTAACAAATTAAATCAGCAGTGCAGTTGTTTACACATGACCTTTAATCATTCCAGTGGGAAATTTTTGGTATGACTACAAGATGCATCGACAGCACAAACGTATAGGTGTGTGAATAAAACTGCGCTATCACACACTGGTGCCAAATCAACAAGGAATGCGCTGTAAGCATTTTTCAAAAACGCTTCGGTTACCCTTATAATTGCTAAAAGAATATCAGACATTATTACCGAAAATTAACAATGAGGTGTCGAGTTAGACCACAGGCACCTGAAGTATGGATAATAATCCCCCCTTTTTTTAATGAAAAAAAATGTAAGAGTGTATAATATCTCAAAAATATAAAAAAAAATTCCTATCAAACACATCTATATGTCGTTATATGCAAGCAGATTTTACTTCTTCTCAAGTTTAAAGAATGGCCCTATTCGGTATGATAAAAATACTGTGTAGAAAAGTTACCCTTAGCATCCAGAAATGGCGACTTTTTACAAGGTCGATATCCCACATTTGGCTACAGTGTATGTAGTACAATTCTCAGTTCAACTTGGACTTTCACTAAGGCGTGGCATTTCTCGGCGCTACGTACATGTAATTAGCATCTGTCAAATGGCGAATAGATTTTCATTGGTTAAGAAAATGCCGAGACTGCTACGCCTTACTGGAAGTCCAAGCTTACCGGAGAATCGTACTAAAAGATGAGGAAAACAATCAGTGATTCGTCTTAAAAAATCTATAAACAATACATATATGTGAGGGGGACATAAAACAGATCCTTGGAAATACACTCCGTAAGCTTTATGTATTTATCCGGTAGACGGAACATTCCGTAGTCCAGTTCAGTATAAAACCAAAGGTCTAACAATTGGTGAGAAACAACTCAACCAAAATATTCGACCCAAGGATAGCTACATGTATTTGCTAAAAAAAAAAGTCATCTTATAAGGGCCAAGGGATTTACAAAATGCCGACTTAAAACGAGGTTGTCGAAATCCCAGTAACATCAACTTATCAATAGTAGCCTGCCTCGCTTTAAAAACTGATCGTACTCAGGGCAAGCTCTTGAGTAGCCAATAAGCACTGAATTGGAAGACATGAACACCATAAGCAGGTGATAGTGGAATATAAGGAAAGCTGGCGATAAAGAAGCTGAAATCATCTCGTTTGTCATACAATTTCGTTGTAAGTTGACCCCCGTCGTCTATAGTCAGTAAAACGGAAGTGGTATTAAATATGGAGATGATTCTCGGAAATGCTACTCATTATCTCGGAAATTGACTAATTAAGTTTTCGATAATAATGTATCAACTTTTTGCTAGACTCTAGACTTCCCCATCAGTAAGAGAAACTTAACTCATTACAGTAGAACACTATTATTCAATAATGACATGTAAAAGCATTGTTTAAAGTTAAATACATGCGATTTCCTGCTGACGTTTGCATAAAAATGTATTTTTTGATGATAGACAAAGATTTGAAAATCCCACCTACTGGTATAAATCAATTAATTTACCTTCTCTGTAATAAGTCCTACGACAGCAGGTGAGACAAAGCCGGAGATAGCACCACAAGAATTAGAAATTCCAAAGAGGATTCCTGCATACGTCGGGGCGATGTCCATATGATTAATAAGGAATCCACTGTACTGAAGAGCAGAAAAACTGACCCCAAGGGTGAGTAGAGCAATAGCCAGACCCTTCATTGTACAGTCTAAGTACCCAAGGCCAATAAGCAGCAAAGCTGGTAATACTTTACCTAAAAAGAAAGAGGGATTGATAATTGCATATTACCTCTAAACTTTCAAAATCAACATATTAACGATATGCTTGCAGACATGAGTAATTTTGTATAGACGTACGTACACACAAAATACCTGAAACTTCAAAGATTTTTCTAGTCATCGTGGTTGATAGACATTTTTGGGTGAAATCAGCAAAGACCCCAGCAATATTTACCACAAACCAAAACCCGATATAGGGTAATGCTGAATAGAGTCCATTCTGTAAAAATCACAATAGTAAAAAATGTGAAAATTCTTTTATATGTATAAAACAATATCCACATGTATAAAATGCAAACATTGTATGCTTTACGTACTGGAGACATTCATGAAACTTTGAATACCGATTTTTATACTTTACTTTTGCGATGCTTGAAAATAAAAGCAATATTTAATACATTTCTCCAATGACTAAGCCATTACTTGGAAATACTACCGAGTATTTTTTTTTTCAAACACGTTTATAGCAAATGATTTTGAAATAATTTCTTAGCGAGAATCGTGGCCTGTTTATGGCTGTTGTTGTATTTTTACTACTCTTGCAAATAATTATGCTTCTGTTTCAGCTCTGCAATACTAAATGTCTAACCACTTACTGAGGTGATGTCTAGTTTGAGAACCTCTTTCATGTAACTCGGGATGTTGGTGAGAAATGTGTACCCTCCCCAATCACTGGCAATGTTGGACAAAATGATGGCAAACACAGGCGGGGAGGTAAATATACTCCTCCAAGGAACATTCAAGTCCTGAGGAAATAATTTGTACATATGCTTCATGAAGACCATTTCAAATGATTTAACTTTATTATTTATATGTTAAAATATAACGGTGAAACTTTTTTAAAGATGAATTTTATGCCATTTTCTATCCATTTTTACCTTTTGGTTATATTTCATGGTTTATAGTATATTGTATGTACGATTAAAGTTTTATCACTGAAGGAATAATTATGGAAGATCTCCGAGACCAAAACTATTTGCCGAGGGACGTAATCCCTGTCGAGGGGAACTATCAAGCTTTCAGATCAGGGATTAGCTTACTTGACTATCACACAACAAAACAGGGATTAGTCAATGCACATCGATTTCTATCATGGAACTATTCTTACCTAACGATCTTATTTTACAAATAGAAAGATGTAGAATAACAATATTTTTTGTGATTTAAACCTCACTTGGTATCTTCGTTTTTTTTTTTAAAAATGAGAGGTCACGTGAGCTTATAATGCCAATCACCTTACTGTCTTGTTGACGGGTAGTGTTTCGCAATGACTGTTTGATGTATTGTTTCTCTATAGTAGAAATACTTTTATGTTGTTCTGGCGAATCACTGGTAAGGAACATCCACAATATAACCCATATCATACTTAGGGGACCTACAAAACCACTGAAATAAATACAACTCTAACAGAGTCTTTAATTAGAATCGAAAACGCCAATTTTACAGTTACCAACTGATAATGCATTATTGATAGTACTGACGTATAACTCAAATATGTAATTATTATAACAGTAGATTTACAAAACTCCATTTATAACCGTGTCTTATAAAATGCAAGTTTTTGAACTGTAGCTTATATAATGATAGAAAAGAAACAAACAAAAATATTTTTTGAACAATAGCATAATGTGTGATGTGGACATATACTTTTAAAAAATCATGTCTTCGTACCTAGTACGTAGAAAATTGAGGGCCATCCTCCAGCAAACCCATATTTACACAACAAAGAAGATAAAGGAAAGGTTATAACAATCCCGGCTTGTGACCCTAAAACATTGCATAAAATTAAATGAATATAAAATTCTAGTAGCTCCAGTAGATGATAAAGGTATTGTCAGAAAGTCAATATGATATTAATACATGTATATGTACATGTATTTATTATATACTTTTTTCTCCATACCTGCATACGTAAACGCAGTTAACTTGCTTCTTTCCAAAGGAGGTGCCCATTTGCCCCAAATTGTATGCATGGAAGGAAAAACTGTCCCCTGGAATAAATGACATGTACGCAGTTTCTAAAGTTTATTATGTTCAAGTACTCTGAAGTTAATTGATACTAGCATTTAAACATGAATGCTAAACTTCCTCATCGAAAGTTCAAACTATAGACATGTATGTAGTTGTTGGAGGCTAGGTCTTGCAACTATTTATTGGAATTCAAATGGACACTAATTTTGCTCCTTTATTAACCGACCTAATTTCGGATTCTTATGAGCGGAATTTATTCCAAACTTTAAAATGAGAATTGTTGTTGTTTTCAACTTGATGCTTAGATATATATGGTTCAGTTCTTTTATATATTATACACATTAATGGATAACTAACAACCTGACGGTATGGAAAACTTGGCTGACTACAGCTTGTAGTTATAATCCTCTCGTCACCTGCACATGGTGTTTTTGTCTAGATCTTCCATCTAATTCGGTACACAAGAGCATATATGTTCTGTGTACGATCGACCGAGGAAGGCAATTGACAAATAATTTGATATTTATCTGTTGAGAAATTACATTTTTGGTGCAATGATTGCAACCGTTCATTCATGTATACGAAAAAAATACTTATATTTGTATGAATCATATATAAAGAGCAAGTGGGTGATACATGAAAGTTCTTTAAATAAATCAAATTGCATTATGGATAAGGCATATTTGCCTTGACGGATGAACCATGAAACATGCACTTGCCCCCTTTTTAAAAAAAATTCCTGCATATGGTTTGTATTTCAAACCGGAATTGATCCTCAGTTTAAAAGCAAATAGTCAGCTACCGGTTTTCATGAGAAAATTTTGAAAAGATTAAACATGTTTTAGTGGGTATTATTACGATAATAGCTTACAACAGAAACTAGTGGTAATGTTTTACCTTAAATTGTGTTGTAAATAAGTACATAATAAATATCTAGAGGAAAAAGAGAATTTTTATCTACATGTCATTCATAAGCCAAACACCCGGGCGCAAGCAAAAAATGAATATACATCGTAAAACATTCAGCCTGGGAAATATTCATAAGAACTAGATCTAAAACAATCAAGTAAAAGATGAGTTCCCTCACCTCGGAGATTATGCAAAATGTAGGAATGTGTAACGTGGAAACCTCTAACTGACAGCAGTAATAAGCTATAAAGCATTTTTGCAGCCTTAGATAACATCATTAGATGATGGTTCTACGGTGTGAAATCTGTCTTCATTTTGTCTCCATTATTATCCCCCAAAGCCATTTTTATGATAATTTTGAAAATATTTTCTTTTCATCTTCGTTATAACAACGCTTATCTGTTTTAAGAGGTTTTATAAAATTTCAATTACTTTCACAGAATGTATTTGTGTTCTCCTTTACCATCCACTGGACAATTTACTTGTTTAGTATTTATTGTTAGAATAATTCATATCATCTTCAAAAAAGAATTTTTTCCTTTAAAATTTCTTTGTTTTTCAAATTTACCTCTGTTCTCATTTACAATTCATAAAACAGTATTTCTTATTTTTCTTTGTTTAATCAAGCCATGTCACTCTAAAAAAGCATATTTTCTTCTTTTTTCCCCCTAAAATGTCTTCCGTAGAAGTATAAAAAATGTCTTGAAAATATACAGTAAAACTAGGTTATAACGAAGTCACTGGGACCTATGAATCTGGAGATCCAAGATAACTTTGCAATATTCGTGTTCGTACTAAACTGTATTCTGGAAAGAATTATGTTTTTTTAAGCAAGTGAATAATTTAATGATCCACATCAACTCACATTTTGAAACACGCATCAATACGAAAGACTACTGAAAGTAAAATAGACACGAATGTCACGAATACAGTGAATATCTATCACACTTTTATGTTGAAGATTTACAATATTCGACTTACCGAGGCAATGCCCATGACGATTCTTATGATCATGAGGAAAACAAAGCCTGTCTGAGCAGCAATGGGGGTCAGGATCGTACAGACAGAACAGACGGTCATCCCGAGGCCTAAAACCCTCTTCCCTCCAAATTTTGCGGCTACCCATCCTCCTAAGACCTGTGTCGTGAGGTATCCCCAGAAGAAAGACCCGAGTATAAGACCCTGTGTTGTCTTGTCCCAAACTATTTCACCATCCTGAGTATGCAAAACAAATGTACATGAGGTTACCAAATGATGAACGTTACCATGATTACCAGCCTCTATTTTTTTGTATGTGTCTGCCATATGAACACGTTCAAAAATGTACTGACATATATTTTTTATCAAAATCAGGCACGTAGCAACAGGGGGGCCAGCCCCCCTTTTTTTTTCTAACAACAATATATTATATCAAGGAAATGTAGTAATGTATGCAAAAAAATTGGAAGTGAAAGGAAGTTGGCCTTGAAAAAATTTGCCCCCCC
>PRKT01000065.1:1403716-1420472 GCA_003671525.1 Saccostrea glomerata | reverse complement strand
ATGCTCTTCCTCACACTAAACTCATTAATTTCTCTAATTTGACATGCAATTTTCTGTTATCAAAATTCTTCTTGACCAGTGCTTGATAATTAAACTCATGGGAGTGGTGGAATTTCTTTAACATACATTACATTTGTTATAGATTGCTGTCAAGTATATGCTTAAAAAAATAAGTATTTTCTTGATTTAACATTTTTCTAATAAGAATAGTGCAATACTTTTACATTTGTTGGAGTGTGTAAATGAAGAGAAAACAAGACATTTTTTTTTAAATTTCACTTAAATTAAAGGTCACAGTGACCTTGAAATAGGTCGCGACACACCCTCTACCTAAGATGCATGAAGTGGCCAAGTTTGATGATTCTAAGTCTAATAGTTTTCTAGTTATGGACCGGACAGGATTTTTCCATATTTGGCTATAACTTTTTAATTATAGGTCAGAGCGACCTACTTTTTGTGCGCGACACACCTTCTACCCAAGATGTATCAGCTGACAAAGTTTGATAACTCTAGGCCTTATAGTATTCAAGTTATGAGCCGGACACGAGAAAAGCTAACAGACGGACGGACGGACAGACGGACATGAAGCCTATAACATAATACGTCCCGTCTTAAGACGGGCGTATAAAAAAAGATTAAAATCATTATTCCTCCATAACCTAGTTTCTTTTATCCAGAGGCAACATTTTCAACAGTAACAAGCAATAATTATATAAAATTTATTTAAAAACAGACAGTACAACAAACTGAAAATACTCAATAAGATGTTAAAAATAACATTTACACTAAAAATTTGAAGAAAAAAAATCTGATAAAGCATTAATGGATATGCATTGACATTCGTATAGCCTAGTGAGATCAAAGATGAATTATAAAGGATGTTATAAATGCAACAATAATATAAGAAATCTGTCATTATGACTGAAATGAGACAATATTATGGTTGTAATGAGACAAGGTATCGAAAAAATATATTAATTGTAGAATATATGAAATAAAAAGAAATCAACTTCTAGCTTGTTCATGAATGTTGTAGTTTGTAGTCTATCCTCATTTACCATTTAAATTCCAATGTACCCCCAGTATTGAAATACAATACTAGGTCCCATATCTTAATTGTGTGCGTTAGCGAGCACTTTTCTTTTTGTCGAACTTTAGCTCCTCAACTTTTTAATTGTCAACATACATGAGGCTTGCTAAGCATCTACTGACAATTAAAAAGTTAAGGAACTAGAGCTGCAATGAAGAAAACTGGTAACTAAAATTACACTAATCATGGAACCCTTTTTTTCTCCTTGCTCTACTAAAAATCTTAAAAATTAAACATTAAGAACTATTCTAGCTCCAAAAACATTACATATAAGAGCAATGTGACATAAAAATTGGTGTGTGTTCTACAAATACTAGAGAACCAAAAGAAAGAATTTCTGCACAGAAGTGCTGATACATATAATGGGTAATGGGAGAAGCAACTTTTTTAAATAAGATCATATAAAATATATTCCTACATGACAGGAAAATGATCTGCATGATGAGAATTCTCTTAGTTAAACTATGGAGGTATTTATTGAACCACTAACCTTCCAACAGCTTTGAATGTACACCCATCACCTAAAATGCCCAAGTTGCCCTATAGCAGATGTATTCTTCTAAATAGATCATTTCTTCCATTTCTACACATACTGTAAACCAACTTTTATTTGCGACGACTTTATTTCGCGATTTATCAGGAATAAAGAAGTTTGAGACGATTAATTTTTCGTGATCAAGCCTATTTAGCTTAGGTTGTTAATAGACATATAGACTTTATGAGCCGATTCACAGCGAGAAATATTCGCGATGACAAGGCTCTCGTGAATTTGCGAAAATTTCTCGCACGCGAATAAAAGTTGGTTTACAGTGTCATTTTATATACATTTACAGTGCTAGGGAAACCTGTCTAGTTCCAATGTCATGTATTCCAAAATTTTGACTAATATGGTTTTAACTGTAAGTACCTCTTAGCAATATCAGTTGTAATTGTCTAATATGCAGAAAGTTGTCCAAACCAGCCAATTTCTCTGGAACCACTTGTTGCTGGAGTAGATTATATATCTCAACATTTCATGCATTCTCCATATTCTTATTCTTAAAGTTCCCTGATTTATCTTCCAGTTTGTTCAATTCTTCCACTTCTATTGTCTTTTCTTCCATGGCCCACTTCTGCAGTTGTCCTGAGCCGAAGACCAGATAGAATAAAGCACTCCCGAGGTAGATGGCGGCTGCTACGTAAAAGACTACCTGCCACTCGGACTGACTCTGGTTCTGAAAAATAAAGAGAAAAAGATCAACCAGAGGCCCATGGTCCACAATGCTCACTTTGGTCCTAATGTTCTACATACTGGTAGTGGCTCAGGTGAGCTAAAGATTTTGCCTCTATTATTTTTTCACTCTATGACTTCGATTTATCACCCCCTTGGGAAATAGTTGAGGGGATAAAGTAACACAATTGTGATTGTATGTTACTTTGTTCTTGTGCAAAACGGAAGTTACATAAACCAAATAATCCAATTCATCCTCAATGAAATACAGTTAAACTTTGTTATCTCGAACTTGATAGGACCGAGAAAATACTTCGAGATATCTAAGGATTCCAGATATCAAGGGTAAAATACTAAAGAAATATGCGCTTTGGACTTCAAAATCACTTGGACATATCCACTGTATTCGATATATCTGTGTTCGAGATATTAAAGTTCAACTGTACTCACTTTAAATACACAAATTTTAATTTTTGAATGAAGATTTTAAACCTGGTTTTACCTCCTCTGTGATGAGTCCAACGACAGCTGGTGATATAAAGCCTGTAACGGCACCTGCAGCGTTAGTGATGCCGAACAAGATCCCCGCAAATGCTGGAGCAATGTCCATGTGATTGATGAGGAATCCACTGTACTGCAGGCCAGATAAACTAACCCCCAAGGTCAACAAAGCAATGGCCAGACCCTTCATCGTGCAGTCTAAGTACCCAAGGCCTATTAGGAGCAATGCTGGTATAACCTTACCTGTAAAGCAAGGAAGGGACTAAAATGTCTGAATTTCATAGGCATTTGTAGTATATGAAAAAGTACATCATGATAATTATATTCAGCAATGCAGAATAATTATTTTATTTCTTTTAAAGGAGTAAAGATAATACATGTAGTTTATAATATTTATATCAGAAATGTGAAAAAAAAAATGCCATCTTCCTTTAATTTTCATTAATTCCATAATGGTCATAATTTTTAACATTAATAAAACAGTTCGAGATTATCATTTGGTAACTCTGGTCTAACTTGGTAATTAATTCTGACTTTCTTTAACTGTCCCTGGCTATATACATAATATTTGACAGAAAATGTAACCATGCATAATGTGAAATTATTACGACTTAATTATTATGGATTTTGATAAGGAAAAAATTCGTAATATTTTACTACACTTCAATTTCAGATAAAGTAACAGTTTCCCTTTTTGTTCAGATCTTCTTTGCCATCTCAAATGTTCGGCAAAATTATTAATCCATGCATAATCATGCTAATAATTCTTCCTGATTTTACTATCAGTTCATGTAATTCAAAAGCTGAATGTATCCCTGTATAAATTATTATTCTAGCCAACAAAACTACCATAGATCTTTCATATTAACAAAGAATTTCTATTTTTCTACAGGCTTACTTGCTGTGAATACCTGAGATATCAAAAAGTTTACGGGTGGCAGTGGTTGACAAACGTTTTTGTGTGAAGTCTGCTAGAATGCCAGCAATGTTGATCACGCCCCAGAAACCTATGTAGGGCAGAGCAGAGTAAAATCCATTCTGTAAAATAAACTCCACATTTTATAACATATACATCTATGTAATATATTTTGTAACATTTTGGAGTCACAGGAATTTATTTGTTAATTTATTACAGGAGCAGAATAGAAGATTTTTAAAGAATTAATACATTCTCACTGAAAAACTTACGGAGGTAATGTCTAATTTGAGAACTTCCTTCATATAGGTAGGAATATTAGTCAGAAGGGTGTAGCCGCCCCAATCACAGGCCACATTAGAAATAACAATGGCGTACACTGGTAAAGATGTAAATATATTCTTCCATGGAACCTTCAGATCCTGCAAATATCCAATGATAAGAATGTAAAATTACTGAGAAAAATATATTGTCCAAGCATGAACCCCAGCATAGTAAATGATTGATAGAAAAGATGTGCAGGGCATGAAATATGAAACTTTAAACAAATTAATATGATGAACTATTTCAAATTAAAATATTTATTAAAGTTTGCATAAATATTCAATACTGTAAAACTCTTACTTTGCCTTCCTCTTTGTGGGCTGTATTTCTAAGTGACTGTCTTATATACAGCTTCTCAATATGAGAAATCCTTTTGTGTCCTTCTGGTGAATCACTGGTTAGAAGCATCCATAGCACAACCCATACTGTGTTAGCAATGCCTACAATACAACCCATACTGTGTTAGCAATGCCTACAATACAACCCATACTGTGTTAGCAATGTCTAAATTACAACCCATATTGTGTTAGCAATGTCTAAAGAACCACGTACTCTAACTCTTGATTCCCGCCTACATTTTGCACCCTTTAAATTCAATTTTTATGGCAATTTGGCAATTAAATCTTGGTTTAGTACAAAGAACAGTTCTATGGTAATTGATTAATCATTTTAATTCCAGCTCCAGATAGTAAATGATCATTATTTTCAGCTCTCAAAAAAGGGGGGTAAACAATATTTTCTAGTGAAATCGAACTTCCAAGAATCACTTTATTTTGAAATAGTCTAAAATATGATTAAATGTATTTCATATCTTTTCTTATGCTGTACACAAATAAATAAAACATATATAAATTATCAAAATACAATTATTTAGTTGTAAATAGCTTTAGAATTGGTGAAAAATCAACATTTTTTCGTTTTTTGTCTATAAACATATGTTCCCCCCCGTGAAACACAAAAAGCTTTGGCATAAATTTGTAAAATGACAGTCTATATCATCTGTAAAAAGGAATTTTTGTTTCATGGGGGGGAAAGATGTTTTAAAAATATTTTCCGTTTTCCGTTGATTTCTATAGTGAAATACGCAAGTTTTACCATAATTATAGAGTTATCTTTCTTTGGTATCCCAAAAAAGTAACGTTTTATGAAAATTCATATAAATATGTATAAAAATTCTGAAAATCATTCAAATATGTTAACTTTTGAAAATTGACTTAGAGCTAGGCGGGAGAACAATACTATCGTTCGTGGTTCTTACTGTGTTTACAATGTCTACAATACAACCCATACTGTGTTTACAATGTCTACAATACAACCCATACTGTGTTTACAATGTCTACAATACAACCCATACTGTGTTTACAATGTCTACAATACAACCCACACTGTGTTTACAATGTCTACAATACAACCCATACTGTATTTACAACTAACTTACAATACAACCCATACTGTGTTTACAATGTCTACAATACAACCCATACTGTATTTACAATTAACTTACAATACAACCCATACTGTGTTTACAATGCCTCTAATACAACCCATACTGTGTTTACAATGCCTCTAATACAAGCCATACTGTGTTAGCAATGCCTCTAATACAACCCATACTGTGTTTACAATGCCTCTAATACAACCCATACTGTGTTTACAATGCCTCTAATACAACCCATACTGTGTTTACAATGCCTCTAATACAACCCATACTATGTTTACAATGCCTCTAATACAACCCATACTATGTTTACAATGTCTAAAATACAACCCACACTGTGTTTACAATGCCTACAATACAACCCATGCTGTGTTTACAATGCCTCTAATACAACCCATGCTGTGTTTACAATGCCTCTAATACAACCCATACCGTGTTTATAATGCCTACAATACAACCCACACTATGTTTACAATGTCTACAATACAACCCACACTATGTTTACAATACCTACAATACAACCCATACTGTGTTTATAATGTCTACAATACAACCCATACTGTGTTTATAATGCCTACAATACAACCCACACTATGTTTACAATGTCTACAATACAACCCACACTATGTTTACAATACCTACAATACAACCCATACTGTGTTTACAATGTCTACAATACAACCCATACTGTGTTTATAATGCCTACAATACAACCCACACTGTGTTAGCATTGTCTACAATACAACCCACACTATGTTTACAATACCTACAATACAACCCATACTGTATTTACAATGTCTACAATACAACCCATACCGTGTTTACAATGTCTACAATACAACCCATACCGTGTTTACAATTAACTTACGGTAAAACTCATAATGTGCTTACAATTAACTTACAATACAACTCATAATGTGTTTACAATGCCTACAGTACAACCCATATTGTGTTTACAATGCCCACAGTACAACCCATAGTGTGTTTATATTGCCTACAACACAATCTATCCTATTATAAATCAACAGTCTACCAAGTTTGATGTCTGTCAAAGCATTCTTGAGATATTGAGTGTACAACACTGATTTACCTGTGTGTGAAAAGTAATAAGCCCCATTCTTCAACAGGAACAATAAAAATATATCAGACCCATTCTACTACCTACCCGTTATGTAGAAAATAGAAGGCCATCCACCAGCAAAGCCATACTTGCACAACAAAGATGCAATTGGGAAAGTTATTACTATTCCTGCAATGCCTCCTGCAAATGAAATTTAAGAATGAATAGTTGTTTCATTTTCAAAATTTAAGCTTATACTATATCAATTTCTAAATTTCCAAGTAGTCTATAACCTTTAGATATTGAAAATTGCCAATACCTGCGTAGGTAAATGCTGTCAGTTTGCTCCGTTCTAATGGGGGAGCCCATTTTCCCCAAACGGTGTGCATGGCTGGGAAAACTGTACCCTGGGAATAATTAAAGAATATTTAGATCAGTTCTGCATTTTCTATTCAACATTCACATACTGTTAAATAGATGTGATTTCCTAAAAACTCACATTGATTTCTTAATATTATGACACAAAAAAAATCTCTGATCGAACTAAATGTAATGCTCTACTCTACTGTTTTGAAACATGTATATATGTTGAAATTTTAGCAGGATGCAGATTTTAGCTTTTTCTCCCTAAAAATTGGAATTTTTTTTAGCAAGAAGTAGGTTTAGTGATTTTAAAATGCTCATTTAAGAATCTTTTAAAAAGAAATATTTAGCGATATTCAATATTTTAGTGATCTCAGTATCTTAGCTAACATATGTCAAAATTAAATCCACATTAAAAAATCTAATTATATGATACATATGTATCTAGGACCATAATTTGAACCACTTTTAATATCAAATGATAGAATGTAGAATTATGCATTTCTATGTAGGTTATAGCTACTGCTTGAATGCTGAGCATCCCCAAGCAAGGAACATATCTGAATCATGACAGCATTTTACATGGATTCTGATGCAAATTACATCACTTCTGTAAAAAGTACAGCACTAACTCACCAACAAACAGACACACACATATACAATTGGATTACTAAATACCCTTAAACTCTGCTTTTAGGGGATAATAAATTATTTTACATGCTTTATATGTATCCTAATGTTCTAATTGTATGACGTTGGGTTTGATCATGTTTAAAGATATACTTGTCAGATATGTAAGGCAAAAATTGTAGGTTTACAGAGGTAATAATTTGAAAAATTGTTCCAAGGTAAAACAGTTGGGGAACAAAAGAAAAGAAAGCTAGATGAATAAACCATACACTATTTACTCTCACAAAAGCTATTTTGCAGGTCTACTATCAGTTGACGTAAGAGAGAATAGATAAAAAAAATATTTGACCATCTTTCAATGCGGTCAGTTAATATTGACTAAGTCAGAAGTTCAATGCCTGACAAAGTCATTATTGGACATCTGTGGGAATCTTTTATTTATGAAAAGAGAGGTTCAAAACGTCAAGTGCCTGTGGGTTAGATAACGACAACTATCTTTTGGGTACTTAAACATGTTAAAGTGCACATTATTTTCCTAATGTCTTTAGTTGGTCTAAATATGAAAATCAAACGAGACGGAGTAATTTAACTAATCAGATATATTTATCACCAAAAATGCCCATTCAAAAAATATAATACTGTCTATTCTTAACGTTATTCTTTTTCTGTCTCAACACTTTTTCTCTAAATATCAAAGTACATGTAAATATCTTTACAGCTGGATGAAATTAACATTTTAAATATCTGCTATGACCTCCAGAGAAAAAAAGATTAGAGAGGGTCTATAACAATCTTAATTGAATCAAATCTTAGTCAACTTTTGAGGAAGTGTGTCTTTTTAAAATACCTTCTGAATTACAGGAGGAAACAGACTGCATGTTTAACACTATACATGAGTCATAAGATATATACCTGTTCACAATTTTTAATGAAAGCAAATTTCCCTAAGGCCTTTTTTTAAAAAAGAATTTTTCTGTTGCTATGTAGTGTTCTTTAATAAATTTGAAAATTAAATCAAATTAAACACCAAGCAAACACTTCCCAAAATACACAAAGATAACTTTATCAGCAAGTGAAACAAAGAGACTATTTTCCTAAAATGCTAATTAATTTAAAAATTTTCTCTATAAAATAAGATTGAAACTGTTTGGGTCAATTTAAGCATTTTAATTTTAGGAGCAAACAACAATTGATTATTGTAGACTAGAAATTTTTCATTCATTGTTCATTTTTGACCTTTTTTATCCTCTTCAATTGTCATATTCAAAACTGGGCTCATTTGAAAAAGAAAAAGGTATAAATAATCATTGGAATAATTGCATTTCAATATAAAGAATTCTTCAACAGTTTTGTAATCATTTTCATTTTTTCAATTAATTTTTAGCGTTATCTCTAGCTAAGTAGCTATGTTATCAGCACTCTGAAGATATACTTTCTTGTCGTAACAAATGAGCTTGTAAATGACAAGGCAACTTTCTTCATACATACAAGGAAAATACATCAACCCTGAACAAACTGAACTTCAAACAATGAACAAAATTAGTGTTTAGCCTACTTTTTGGTAAAAAAATAAATGGATATCTCTGAGAAAATAATGTGTAATAAAGGCTCAACTGCTTGCTATAAAAGATTAAGCGATATAACACGATATAGCAGTTAGCTTTTCTCCTCATAACTAAGAGATGTATGTCAATTACACTTGACATTAATTCTAAATTGTGACCTCAATATACAAGTACAACTGACAGAGTACAAAAAAATTTTCATTTATGGGTACATGTATTTCTATGCCCCCTATAACATAGTTTCTGTCTGTCTATCTGTCTGTCTGTCTCTTTGTCCACACAAACTTTAACCTTGCCCATAACTTTTGAGTGCGTGGGGCTGTGGCTTTCATATTTTCCAGATGTATTCCTTGTGTCAAGACCTTTCTTTGAATATCATCAAAGTTGACCTCTTGACCTTGGAGTTTGACCTACTTTTACAAAAAATACCACACTTTAATCTTAGCCATAACTTTTGAACAATTGTAGCTACGGCTTTCATACTTCATATATGTATTCATTGTTACAAGACCTTTCAGTGAGTATAAATATTTTTGACCTTTTGACCTTGACCTTAGAGTTTGTCCCACTTTTCAGAAACCCTAACCCTGGTAATAATTTTTGAACTGTTAGAGATAGGGTTTTCATATTTCACAGGTGTATTCTTTGTAACAAGACCTTCATTTGGGTACCAACACTTTTTGACCTTGACCTTTGGAGTTTGATATGCATTTGAGAAAATTCAACATTTGCAATAAGCTGTCATACTGGAACATTAGTGTTTCACAAACACACCTTGTTTTTTATCAAGAAGACTGCCAGTGCACAATTAGAGTCAATTAAAGTTATATGCAAAGAAAATCCTGCTTGCAGTGCCAGCTACAATTTAAGTTATGAGGACCAGGGATGAAGTACTCCCTACTGGTGATCAAATTTTAATTTCATTTTCTTCTTTTCTTTAAATGTAATGTCATGTCAACATGGTCAAAGATTAATAATCAGCAGAAATCATTGAAAGTCTGCAGAAATATAAATATATACTAAAATCTGGTATTATGCAGTTGTAATACATGTATATGAAAGACAATTTCCCTAATTTTGATATTTCCAAAAAGAAACACTAAACTTTATCTTAAAAGATAAAACAATACATCATTCACCAATTTTGCATAACTTCTGTTTTGCACAGGACAAACTGACTCCACACACGCAACACATTACTATATTCCCTTCAACTCTGTTGCGAGGGGATAACAGTAAACTATGCATTCTTGAAAAAAGAGCCATTTCTAGATCATATTAATAATCCAGTCAATACTCACAGAAGCAATACCCAGGATAATTCTGATTATCATTAAGAAGACATATCCTGTCTGGGCAGCAATGGGGGTCAAGAATGTGCAGAGCGAGCATAAAGCCATACTGAGACCAATGACTCTCTTCCCTCCAACCTTGACAGCTAGCCATCCTCCTGGAATTTGTGTAGCGAGGTAACCCCAGAAAAAGGCACCAAGTATGAGACCCTGGGTTGTTTTCTCCCACACTATATCACCATCCTGTATTACATCAACAAAAAAATGTATTGTGCACGAGGTACTTCACAGCAATGACATTTGTCTTTGTAAGAAATAGATAAAAATCTGAAGTAATTCAAACTTCCATGTTACAGTGTTATGCAATTTTAAATTTTGCAATTCAAACAGTTGAGCCAAGTTAATCTGGACACTCATGTTCATAACCAAATCGATTGGATTAATGAGAAGTCTGGATTATTTAAACCATTTTCAATATAACTGGAAGATGTAAACAGTAGTAAACAAATTAAAGTAAATGTTTTTTGTTTTTTTTAATTGTACTGAGGGCAAAACATCTGAATTATTGGTGTCCAAATTAACCAGGTGTAACTGTACTTGTGACAGATATATCATATACCTCATATTCCTGTAGTACAGTTGAATTGCTATCAGCAGATATTAATCCACAGCTACTTTCAAAGAACTGATTCGATGGAGCAGAATTAGTTTTGTTGGACTGGGTTGCCTCCTCATTTGACTTTAAACGTATTGCTGTTCCATTGACCATGCATACTATAGCAACACTGAGATTGAATCTAAGGGCATAGAGATTTACAAATCCAAAGAAACCTAAGGCAGCTAAGCCAAGACGACTTGATGTCCACCATGGCACTGAAATGTTAATAATGTCAGTATAGCAATTTAAAAAAAAAGACTTTTCTGTCAATTGAGTAACTCATTTCAAGTCTTTTTTTTACATAAATAAGTAAAGCAAAATAATAAGGAATGAATTGTTTTGGTGACACACCACATAATTTTGAAATTTCTGACTCAGACACTAGTGTGCTTATTTAGTAGTATATAGCCATGATTTAAAAAAACAAACTATATAAACATAAAAAGTACTTTTTTCAAGGAATGAATCTATATGTTGATCAAAATAGTCCCTATCCCCATCCTTTCAATGAATTTATGCAAAAGGGGGAATTTGACCCATATCATGAATGTACAAGACATAAAAATTGGAACTCAAGTTGTCCCAACCACTGTGTCATCCAAAAAATACATGTAACACAAACCGCTATATATACCAGTCTACGTTTTATATTGTGCCATTCTTGCTTATCCCTAAACAACATTCACGGGTAAATTAACCAATACAATGTTCAAACAGAAATGGCATTTAAAGGTTAAGCATTCAGTGTGCTAAATATTCGCATAAAAAAATATGCTTTAAAAACATCAAAGTTGTCCATAAAAATTTTCTCAAATACTGTACAATTTATCTTGCACAGTATACGTTTTAAAAACCCTATGAGCATGAATCCAGTCCGTTTATTTTCAGCATCTGAAGTAACTTCAATGCAGTGTTGATCTCAGGTTTGATATTTATTCCTATACATAACAATACAAACTATTCAATATTCACTTGCTTTTGCTAGAAAAAAATTAGTCATAATTAAGACCCACCTTCTTTTGGATCAATTGCATCTTCATCAGACCCCGAGTTTACGATAAAAGAATCCTTCGTTTTAGTCATTTTGACCCAGAATTTCTAACATTAAAATTATGTCTCTTTCTCAACAACTCATTGTGATAACAGAATCAAAGGCGCTGGGTCATCGCTCCAGGCTGCTGTCCAGATACAAATTAAGCGAGGTTTGTTCCTTTCCACGTGTGCAGGTTTCAACAAACATCAACAAACGTCGGCGCGTATGATGCAACTGGCAATGTGGAAAACGAAAACTGGACGCGTGGAAAATCGATTCAGTTCTTGAACTTGTGTTACTAGAGTAAGAGTCGCAAAAAGACTATTTTTAAATATTTATTATTGAAATACATAATAATAAATCTAATAGTTGTAGGATCTCTCTCTCTCTCTCTCTCTCTCTCTCTCTCTCTCTCTCTCTCTCTCTCTCTCTCTCTCTCTCTCTCTCTCTCTGCATATATTTTTCTGCATGTTGATACTTTTACTACTGAGTATGTTTTCTTTATAAAGAGTATAATACTATTATACTTTCTTAGGGTAAATACAATTTCTTCACAATCACAGTTTCTTCGCAATTTACCAAAAAAGCCAATTCAAAGAATTGTGCATCCCTGCTTTCGGTGTCTTTCAAAGTACTGGTAATGCACATGTTAAATACGAAAGTCCTATCTCTTCTAATTCAAAAGTTATGAAAAGGTTCAATTTTTTTGTTTTTTTATTTTTTGTGAGAGACGGACGGACTGACTGACGGACGGACAGACGAAGATTTAATGTCCCTCAGCCCTCGCAAAAGCGGGGAGACAAAGTGCTGTACTTGTATTAAGCAAATAAAACTAAGGATGATATTTATGATACCAGGAAATATGACGCAAAATTAAATCCGAAAAACATTTTCACTATAAGTCGGATCTCTTTGTCTGGGTGATCGTAATCGGATTAATACCATTAAAATGGGATTATATGTCTCAAGCATGTCATATACACATCGAATGCCTGCGAATTGACCAGACTGCAAGATTTAAGAAATAAAGCAATTAATTTTAATTGACCAAATAGTTAATTAAAACTGAGTCAATTTACGAAAAGGCAAATTTCTCTCTAGCTTTGCAGGACGCGACTCATTCATGAAACTCCAAGAATTGAACTTTATGCTCATTACATTTCCAGACTGCATGCAGTATTCAATACCTCTATTAGTAGTCCTTTTAGGCGTAATTAATCGTGTATTTACATTTAAATTCTCCTTTTTTCATTCCTCAGATCATATGCTTCACAATTCATGCATTCTAGAACAGTTCTCCGGTTATACATCGATCATCTGTACGTATATACGAACTACCGCCGTTTTTGATTAGGCGCAAGGAAAACTAGTGCTAATTGTAACGGGGACCGTTACAGATGTTCCCCAAACGCTCCCCAACTCTCTTTTGGTGCCATATTCCCTGTAAGCTTCATTATATAATACAAACACTATGCATTTTAGACTTTAACAACGTTTACCCAGAATTTTACGAAGTTCATTCAAATTTCAGCATTACACGCGTGCGCATGTGAATGAATGTGCGTAATAATCATATCATCTTGTCTACACAATCTATATATTATAATATACTAAATATTAAAGATTTAGTATTTAATCCAAAAGTATAAAAAAAAAAATACGCTCATTAAAGTGCATTTTTGATTTTACTCATTTTACGTGTATGCACGTGCATGCATGTGCATGGTGACCATACCTTCTTGTAGAAGTCCATTATATATATATATCTATGTTCCAAATCCCATCCTATTTGGTTGGAAACCAAGGGAGTTATAGCTGTTTAAAGTTTTAGCCAATCAGATTGCAGCTCACGTACACGCACGTGTATGTATGTGCATGGTGACCATACCTTTTTGTAGAAGTCCATTATATATATCTATGTTCCAAATCCCATCCTGTTTGGTTAGAAACCAAGGGAGTTATAGCTGTTTAAATTTTTAGCCAATCAGATTGCAGCGCACGTGCATGCACGTGTTTTCATGATAATTGCTATATATCATGTTGTAGGATATCCTAATGCATGGCTATGTTCAAAATTTCAAAGGATTTCGTCAAAAAACAAGAGAGATATTTAGACTTTAGTTTCAGCCAATCAGAGCAAAGCGCACGTGCATGCGCGTGAGATCTTGCTATTTTGACCATGTGATATTGTCTATGCTACTAATATATCCTTATATTATGAGTTTAAAAGCATTTCATCAAAAATTGGAAAAGTTACGGCTATATTCATTATATTGGTCATTTCACGTGTTGCACGTGCGCGCTCTTGCAAGCACGTGCGCGCAAAATGACCTTCGTTCGGCAAATCTACATAACATGTCTACTGACCCTAAAAACATTTCACCTTAGTCGGATGTGTAGTTTACGAGATCATTCGCGGACAAAAAAGTGCCCAGGAAGAAGAAAAATAATAATAACTAGTGCTAATTGTAACGGGGGACCGTTACAGATGTTCCCCAAACGCTCCCCAACTCCCTTTTGGTGCCATATTCCCTGTAAGCTTCATTAAATAGGACAAAATCTATGCTTTCGAGACTTTAACAACGCCAAGTTCATTCAAATTTTAGCACTGCACGCGTGCGCATGTGAATGCATGTGCGTAATGACCATATCATTTTGTCTTCACAATCTATACATTTTTAATATACTAAATATTAAAGTATTTAATCCAAAAGTATTCAAAAATACGCTAATTCAAGTGTATTTTTGATTTAACTCATTTCACGTGCACGCACGTGCATACATGAGTATGGTGTCCATATCTTCTTGTAGAAGTCCATAACATCTATCTATGTTCTAAATCCCACTCCGTTTGGTTGAAAACCAAAGCAGTTATAGCTGTTTAAAGTTTCAGCCAATCAGATTACGGCGCAAGTACACGCACGTGTATGCATGTGCATGGCGACCATATCATGTTGTAGAAGTTCATTATACATGTATCTACCTATGTTCCAAATCCCATCCTGTTTGGTTGAAAACCAAGGGAGTTATAGCTATTTAAAGTTTAAGCCAATCAGATTGCAGCGCACGTGCATGCACGTGCGTGATTTTATGACAAATGCTATATATCATGTTGTAGGATATATTAATGCATGGCTATGTTCAAAATTTCATAGGATTTCGTCGAAAAACAAGAAAGATATAGAGACTTTAGTTTCAGCCAATCAGAGCAAAGCGCACGTGCATGCGCGTGAGATCTTGCTATTTTGACCATGTCATCATGTCTATACTACTAATAAATAATCAAATTATGAGTTTCAAAGCATTTCATCAAAAAATAGAAAAGTTACGGCTATATCTATTATATTGGTCATTTCACGTGTTGCACGTGCACGCTCTTGCAAGCACGTGCGCGCAAAATGACCTTGATTCCACAAATCTACATAACATGTCTACTGACCCTAAAAAGGTTTTACCTACATCGGATGAACAGTTTACGAGATCACTCCCGGACAAAAAAGTACCCAGGAAGAAGAAGAAGAATAATAATAATAAGAAACAGAGTAAAAACAATATGTTCCCAAACTTCGTTTGGGGAACATAAATATCTGACAATTTATCAAACAAAACTGTTTTCCAACCTCATAAATCTGATGTTGTGAGGTGGTGATGCAAGTATTTAATAAAAAGAATTGATGTATCAACATATTGTGATGGGATCTGTACCATTTGCAATAAAAAAGGTGGGCGAAAATTTTCCAGCTAAATTGACGGTAAAACATATCATGCAAGAACAAATTTGACAGCCCTTATACTGCACACCTATACTTAGAGAAACAGAGAAGAGGTTGTGCGCGAGTTATCCTTTAATTTTCAAATGAAGCCAGTATTGATTGGGTTCATGGACAACATGCGTTTTGTTGGGCCAAAGAACCAAACTAAAATTTAATACCTTTACCTTGTGACCTAAAAATCAACAGCCAGCTAGAGTCCTTCTTTTGGTCATAGGGAGTTGTGTTATAAAATTTCAAAAGCTGCCAGGCTTTTCAAGATAGCGCGTGAAAAATGAAAATGTTTCACAAATCCCGTATTAGCATTTACAAAAAAACTTAAACATTTTTTAAATGCATGTATTTTATCTGTATTTAATTATAGTATACATGTATTGGAGTCTGTACTAAGTTGGCTAGGTTGTAATTTCTATATGAACATTTAATCACAACTTTACATTGAAAAACAGATTCTTTACTCAATCTGTATGTTAAAAAATTATATATAGAAGGACTTTCTAAAATGTGATTGAATAGTATTGCTTTTGAAAAGATGCACACAATATCCCAAATACTTATATCCAGGTTAGCTGCAGATCTGTAGCTCTCCGAAAAAAAATATTTTGATAGACCGGAGAGCTACAGTGCCACCCATTGAAAAAACTGTATATTTCTTGAGCACAAAAAAGTGCGCTCGGTTCTAATTAATTTTTCCAAATTCTTACCTCAATTGAAAATAAGGAAAGATTTCAAAAAATTCCTTTATTTTCTATCAAGTACTCTCGTAGACGACATCCGAACGAAGCATATTGGACCGAATTATCTTTGAAACAAAAAAGACAGTATTAAATAAGAGAAATGTTCGATGCAGGGGCGTAGTATCCGGGGGGGGGGGCCAGAGGGGCTGGCCCCCCCCACTTTTTTTCC
>PRKT01000065.1:1390598-1403620 GCA_003671525.1 Saccostrea glomerata | reverse complement strand
TTCTCTGGCCCCCCCCCCCCCCACTTTCAAAAACGATGCTACGCCACTGTCCGATGATTATAATATCAGGGTCAGGCGGACTATTGACAACAATTATGAGGAATGTTTAGTTGTGGAAAAAGCGAAAGAATATGTTAGGAACACACGGTTAGTAATATTTTGAGATTACAGTTTTAGAAACATGGAGAAATAAATCGAGAACCGAGCGCACTTTTTTGTGCGCAATAAAAATACAGTTTTTTCAATGGGTGGCACTGTAACTCTCCGGTCTATCAAAATAATTTTTTCGGAAAGCTACAGATCTGCAGCTATATCCAGGTCAGCTCTATATTATGGACTGTTGTTTTTTCATCCAAACCCAGCTGTTGCATTTCTGATCACAATAGACCAAATCATGTTCTTTGTCAAGGGTCCCTTTACTACAAAATCCTTTTCTGCATGAACAAAATAGGACATGCAAATTATCATGCATTGGAAATCTTCAAAAGCATTCACCTTCCACTTGTCTAGACCCGAGTAGACCAATGCCCACTACCACTAACTCATTCTGAAAGATCGCCCTTTTTATCTGCATTAATACAATTGAATTTAAGTATCTCAAACAATGATACATTGAAAACCCATGGCAAGTCATTATTCTCTAATTATTTAAACAGTATCTCGGATCCTCTGACACCTCATTTTTTTCTTGGTCCCTTAGAGTTTGAGATGGCAAGGTTTGACTGTAGCTACATGCTTATTTTAAAAATCTATCTTCATCTGACAGGATGCCCTAGCAGTATTTCTAATGCCTAGGCTAGTTTTGCAGTTTGAAAATTCAATCAAAATATACCAAAAAATAACAATCCAACTTTTCTGCATGGCTTTATTTGGACATGTAGTTCTGAAATAATACAGAGTACAGAACATAGAGAGACCTGACAGACAACATACACAGCAATATTCACAAGACTTATCTACAAATCTACAGGTATTATATACAAGGCAGGTGAGAATAATTTAGAGTATGACCTGTCTAATTGCAGGTAAGAATAATTTACGGTATGACCTGTCTCATTACATAAAACAGGGGGATGTTGTCATAGTCCAAATGAGATTCCTGTTTAATTTACATAAAAGTAGAACTTTGAATAATAAAATAATTAAAAATATCCTTTTAGAAAATTTCTGTGGGACTTAAATAATTTAAAATCCAATATAATAAAAATTATAAAACACTCTGGTTCAAAAATTACACTTGTGATCAAATTAATAAAACATATCAAATCTGTATTTAAAAAAAAACAATTTATACCTTTTCAATATGTTGTATTTCCATCAATGAAGCACCAATGCACCTGAACCCAAGATTTCTTTATGTAAAGAGAAATTTCTGAACACCCAATAAAAAAAAAAAATTTCAGTTTTCACAAATGCCTTGGCGCTAAATAGTGTAAGTACACTCTCACAATTTTTGATTTATAGATGTTCTAACTGAATGACTGATTTTAACTACTGCATGTTTGCATAGTTCAATAACAAACGTATGGCACTCACAAATACTTGGTTTGAGAAAAACAAAAACGAAAATCTTACCTAGAACATTTCTAGCATACCAATTTTAGAACTCGACTTTTATAATAAACTTGTTCACAACCAGGCAAGATTTGACATAAAACTTAAGAAATTTTCCGAATCATGGATTAAATATTAACACGTGTAATATACACACAAAACAATTTTTACCCTGACTAAACAAGCTTTGTGTCTAGGTATCATCAGATCTTGTATAACATAATTTTTCAACAGTTATTGGATTCTGTTTATAATTAACTCACACTTCCACAGTCCCCCATATCGACAAAGAAATTCCATGTGAAAAGTCCGTTACAACAAGCTATCAGCTCTTGCAACCCACAAAGAATCACTCTTACAGATGTCTTATAATACTGTCTCTATCAGTAACGACATGACAACTGGTCAAGGCAGCTGAGCGGGAAGATATGTGTTCCAATTCTTGAGCTGTCAATCGTAGAGTGATTGGCAGCTGTCAATCGGGGAATGACTGACAGGTGAGTGGTCAGCCTTGACCCTGTGATTAGGATTTCTTAGGTGTGGGAGCCGCGGACGTGTCTGGTGTCTCTGACTTACAGATCTGAAACGTTACCAGGTATTCCGGGTAGGCCTGAAAAAAAAAACAAAAATCAAAATAAATACAAGGAAAAATATCATACATGTTCATGTGAATACTGAATAAGCTCAAATGTATATGTACATCTCAAAGATGGCTAAAAAATCAAACTTTTAAAATAATTCTTTGACACAAAGCATTATGTTCCACACCAAAAAACTTCAAAGATCATTCCAGGAAAATTCATAATTACTTTTATCAGTAATAAGTACAGTATAAATTATGTCTTTTTAAAACTGAAAATTCCTGAAACCTACCTGTTCCCCTCTGTACACAACATATTCTGGGAACATAAGTCCCCCACTGCTGGGCCGCCCAATGATGGAGTGGTGCCCGGGTGGGGCGTGGGCCATTTTTATTGCACTAAACTGTAGGAAGGACTTGCCCAGCGTCACTCGACATAGGATCAGTTGTCTGTCAATGAGGAAAACAAACTTTTAAGAAAAAGCCATTTCTAGTTAGGAAATAGATTTCTACACTTTCTCCTTCGCTAAACCATGTTATGAATTTTATAAACATTCTATAAATGTTTGGCTTTTAAATTTGATTATTTCTTATATGACTGGCAATAAATACTTTTCATGATATAAATATTTTTTTGAAACCCATTTTTCTTCTTTAAAAAAAGATATGGATTGAAAATATTAAAAGCTTAACTATTTTTGATGTATTTTTGAGTGACCCTAATTAATTGCTGTACCTGTGGCATATGTAACAGGATCTGTCTTTGTGGGCGGGACATCCTGTTCCTCCCCCTATCCCATACACATACTGGTTACTCTTAGATGAGTTCTCAGCAAAATAAATACCTGCAAATATATTGAACTTGTAAAATCAAAACTCACTACTACTGATAGCAGAAAATATATAATGAACTACTTTTTGTTTAATACTTGGTTACTTAAAATTATTTATGATAAGGTGAAACTTGTCTTATCTGTACATCACTGGTTTCATAGTACTTTGTTATATAAGACAATATTTTGAATCAGACATTTTAAGCAATTTTCATTCGATAAAAGAGACTTAAAATTTACTTCTTATTAGTCAAGATTTGATTTTGTAACATACAACACCCAGGATTACACAATTTTCACTGTATTTTCAAAATATATGCTTACCAGCTCCAAACATTCCCCCAATATAAGCATGCCTCTCGTCAAAACCTTTATGTACAATGGCGTTTATAAACGGTGAACCATGAAACAGTAGCCGCTCATTGTCATGTCCGTGATTTTCTTCAGCCACTTCCTTCCGCCGATGGCAGTATTTACCCCATAATCGCTTGTTGCTGATTTTTTGTATCTAGAATAGAAACCATTGACGTTAAGAGTAATTTCATGAAAATGAATAAATAAGCTCTTACTAAATAGATCTCAGTTGACTATTTTGTGTTCAATCAAAAACTTACCTTAGATATATTATATTTGTTGAAAACACCTCCAACATTGTCTTTATGTTCTCGAAGAGTGCTTTGCATCTGAAAATATAAACTCAGAACTTAAAACCTAATTTTGGCAATGTTCATTTGTTTTATTTGAAAATTGTTAAAAAACTACTCCTTTATAATATGCTTCAATGCTAGAAGGCTTACCTGTTCATCTACAGAAATATACTCTGGGTCATCTGGACCCAGGTCCACTAGCACTGTTCCCTGTGTTGGCACTGCAGGCAATGAGGATGACGCTGAAATTGTCAAAAAAAATATACAACAACTTTTATAAACAATCATTTACCAGTAAGTGTTCACTTTGTTGTCATACCATTATAGTATTTCTGATAAGATGAAACTAAATCTTAAATTTTACCTTTACTAGCAGCTAACTTTTCAATCCCTTTAAGAATCTTATGTCGATGTCCGTAAGCATTAATTCCCACTTCCTTTAACTCATCATGTCCCATTTCCACAAGAATGTCCATAGTAATTTGTTCTTTTTCGAACACACACACAAGTTGTTCTAGTCCCACACTGTTTAGGAATGCGGACACACTAATACTCTCAATGCTGCGCTCCCCTTCAGCCATGGTACGCTCCATGTTACACCCATCACCGAGCGACATGGAGGCGCCGGCTGAGGTACCCGAGGCCCCCGCGGCCACCCCGAGGTCCGAGGCATTAAATGTCAAACTGTTGTTAGAGCTGGCATCACTAGTGTTGCCTAGATTTATACTGGATTTGGTGAGAGAGGGAGGCTGGACAGCAGGAGGCATGGCATCTTGTAGTAAAGCATGCACATCATCCGCCTGTAAAACGATAACATTTTTTAAAAAAGATTTCGAATACAAACAATATACAATTATTGCATGATAGTGAGGGAGACATGAAGATTTCTTCGCCCATGAAAAATGATTTTTCATGGGCGAAGAAATTTTCATGTCTCCCGAACATTCATGCAATAATTATTTTATTATACCGAATCAAGCACAATTCAGAAAATATAAAGAGAATCCAATAAATAAAGTAAACATTTGATGAGAACATTATGAAATACCAATAGGTGTCAAACCACTAGGGTTTCATAAAAAAAAAAACCCTTCGTGACAGGTCATGATTTACACACTTTAGTGTTAGTAACATTCATTCCCCACTCATGGAAACACTTTTCTAACTATTTATATGTTAAGATTTTGTATCGACATAATTAATCAAAGATTAAATAAATTTACTGTTGCATTCTTACGAAGTGTTGGTGATCTGTTTTATATCTTTCATTTTTCAAACAGTCAAGTTTATGCAAATTGAATGAAAAATCTTCAGAGAGATACTCACAGTTGCTAAGTCTAATGGTGTATGGCCTTCCTGGTTTTTCAATGTTGGGTCAGCCCCATGGGCAAGCTACAATAAAAAATTTCAATGTTTGATTATTAATTTATTATAATTTTCCACTAATCCAAAGTTGTTACATGAATCCATAGAACTATTTTAAGAGTAAACAATTATAGAATTTCTATAACTGTATACAGGGTTATTTTTGCCCTGTTTTTTTAACTTGTGAACAATTTTGCCCTGTATTAAATTCGCCCAGTCATACTTCTGTTTAAGAAATTATAAGGTTTAATTTGAATTTGCCCCGTTTTAAATTCGCCCAATCAAGGAGAGGGCGTAAGGGGCGAATCTCCCTGTTTACAGTATGTACCAACTTTATTCATTTCAACATCAATATAGCTTGTAATACATGTATCTTACCAGTAATGAACAGAGCTGTGTCCTCCCCTTCTGAGCTGCTTCATGTAAGGGTGTGAAGCCCCACCTATCTACAGCATTGACACAGGTGTTGAATTTAATTAGAAGGGCTGCAATATCCACATGCTAAAAGAACAAAAATATCAATTCTTACAAAAGTCACCCCACAAAACATCTATGTTTTAAAAATATATCTTTCTTCAATGACATTAGAAACCAATAAATTCCAAGCCTACCCCATATGATGAAGCATTGTGGAGTGGAATAAGCCCCCCTTTGTCTTGGGCATTGACATCAGCACCATTCTCCAACAGGAATTCTGCAACTTCTACATTGTTGTATCCAGCTGCAAAATCAAATGTCGAAAAAGTTCATACTATGATACACTAAGGATAGATGAATAATGACAAACATATTGTTTAACTTCTAGCAGGAAAATTCTAATATCTTTTCATCAACCTATATGGCACTGCAATTTTCTTCTTAAAAAAAATATATCATAATTTATTGAGAAATTAGCAAGCTACCTGCTAAGTGCAGTGGGGTGGAATTCCTGCCCTGTGTGTCCCGACAGTTAATGTTCTCTTGTGATGCTAACTTCTGAACCCTGGCCAGATTTCCTTTCTTCGCAGCTTCTAACAGTGCAGCATCCCCTAGAAAAGGACGCATTGTATTAGTTTTACTGTCAATGCTTTCACATGAAATGAATTCTAAAAGCCATTTATGGGTGTTTTATTGTACCTCTGAGCAGGTCGGCCACATCCTGATCCCCCTCTTTGACTAGATCTAATGGAGTATTCCCATCTCTGTTCTTCTTGTTTGGGTCAGCACCATGCTATTAAAGGAAATGCAAATACATATTGAAGAAATTGTAAAATATGAGGGTAAAGCAAGAAGGAGAAAACTTTTCATTTTTCAAGAGCGACTGACAATAAACTTCATATACTTACTTTTAACAATAATTTACATATTTCAAATTTTCCTTTGGCAGCTGCTTCATGTAATGGAGTAAATTTCCAAAGATCAGCAACATTTACACAAGCACCATGCTGAAAAAAAAGGAAACATCATAAGTCAGTCTTGTATATTTGAACATGTAAATGTTAAGAGAAACAAAAACTGTTTCAAACATATTATGTACCCATGTGCAATGACACAGTAATTGGGAATCTATCTTTCCTTACCTTAATTAAGAGCTCTGTGACTTCAAAATGACCATAACTGCAGGCATTATGAAGTGGCACCAGTCCCCTGAGAGAAAAGAAGATAAATATATATTTAAATAAACTTAAACTATATCTTCTGGGATGTATTTTTCCAGGTATATCTAAGTTTTCAGGCTATTTAGTATGTATGAAAAAATACTGACCCCTTGTCCTTGGCATGAACATCAGCTCCATGCTGTAACAGATACTCCACCACTACCACTCGGTTGTACCCAGCAGCAAAGTGGAGGGGGGTAGAGTGACGACCGTCCAGGTCACGACAGTTCACCGAGTGGGGATTCTGGGATATCAGCTTCTGCAATACCACAAACCAGGCATACATGAAAACTGATATTTTTTATCAAAGAAACACTTTGTTAAACCAAAACAAAATTTATATTGAACACATCTACTGAAGCTGACATGAGATAAATAAGTTTGAAAATGGTATCAATAAATATCCAAACTGCATACATGTGTCTTCAAACTGTTTTCATACATTATGATAAAGCATCAATTCAGCTCTTGATTCTTAGAGATACCATTTGGACATTGATAATCCTTGTGTGGTGTATCTACAAGTCAGTGGACTGATAAACAATCAATCCTGTGGGTGGATCTACAATCAATCCTGTGGGTGGATCTACAAACAAGCTGTGGGGTGGACTTACTTTGACTACTTCCATGTCTCCTGCTTTAGCTGCCTCTAACAGCTGAATGTCAACATCTGTACCTCCTACAGGGGGGTCCTCTGTTAAAGATTAAATCCATCAGCAATCATCTCAAATTAACATTAATCCAAGTCCATATTACTTTATATGTCCATATGTTAAATTTTACACATCAAAAATGAGCCTAACATTGCTGCATACGGAAAGGGATGTATTTTGTATCTTCCTTTAGCACAAACGCATGAAAAATCACAATAAAGATTCCTAAAATATGAAGGACACAAAGCAATATTTTTACCTTTGAGCATTTTCTGGATGTTTTCGGTGGCTAGCTGAGCTGCGGTGTAGCCTTGTAATGAGACAATGGAGGCGTCCACGGAGTAGGACATCAGGAGTCGACACGCCTGCATGTTTCCCTGCTGAGCCACTCTGTGTAGGGCAGTCTGTCCCAAACCATCCAGGGCATTAACCTAACAAAAAAACAAACTCTAATGCTCAATCACAACTTACATTGATAAAATCAAAACAAAGACAATTCAAACTGTAGTTGTGGTAGAATTTCTTGCAATAGATGTATAAATGAATTTACCTTGGCACCATGTTTTAGCAGCACATCCATCACATCATAGTGGGCTTTGTCAGCAGCTATATGGAGTGCTGTCACATATCTACAAACAAATAAGGTAACATGTTCAGAAAGAGCATTCATGTATTTGTTTCTTATTCAAAATATTTTTTCTACTCGTTTTTTATTCACCTGCCTGTAAAGAAAGACAACTTACTCTTTGTTTTTATCATTCAAGTTAGCTCCCTTTCTGATCAGAGCTTCCACCACTTGTTTTCTCTTTGGGAAAGGCGAGGCTGCTGCACAGTGCTGTAAAATGTAAATAAAGAAGGGTTTACTTTTGTTTTCAAACTTCATCAACCCTAAGCATCATTTTTTCAAGAAACTTTAAATTCAAGAAGCGAATATTGTATGAGGCAATAACTGCAAAAGCTGTGTCTGTATTGAAGAAAGATCAATGCAATGATTGCACCCACCAGTGCAGTATCCCCAGAATAAGGATGCTTGAAGTTGACGACTTCTAGATATTTTTTTACTCTTGCAACATCAGCCTGTCGACATCCCTCCAGGAGTGAATGACCTTTGAACTCCTGTTGAAGTCTTTCCTGTAGCTCTCTAGTGGGGGCCACATCTATAGCACTTTTAGAATGACAGTTTACAAGGGTAGGATCAGCACCGTGGGCCATCAGCAGAGAACAGACCTCCACTCGTGACTTAGAAGCAGCTTCATGTAAAGGGGTGAACTGCCAGAGATCCATAGCATTTACACTGGCTCCAGCCTGCAAAAAGACACAATTAATTGATGAAATCCAGACTTAATATGCAAGTTCAATAATTTCAATCACTTATCAAAATTTATGCAAGAGTTTTGCTTTCAATCACCTGTGTCAACAATAGTTTATATCTAATTCATTAAATGTACATACCTTAAGCAACATTTCAGTAACTTCGAAATGTCCATATGAACAAGCATTATGAAGAGGAACCAGTCCCCTGAAAAACAGGAACATACAATTTAATCAAGGGAAAGAAATAAGCAAACTATATCAAATCTTGTTAAAAATCAAATTATTCATTTGCCCACTTTTCAGTAAGTAAATCTGTGAAGAGTTATACCCCTTATCTTTGGCGTGGACATCAGCTCCATGTTGTAGCAGCAGTTGTACAATTCGAGTTCTGTTGTATCCAGCAGCTAGGTGTAGTGGAGTCGACTAACGGAAAAATAATAATCTCAGTAACATTCATTGGAAAGGGCACAGATAAAGCTTACAATAGGAATTCAATTGGAAAAGGGGACTTTCTTCCAATTATTTTTTTATGTTTACAAATATTTCTATACGTATGTTAACATTTTCTAAAATTATTTTATCTTTTATTCCATAATTCAGTAACAATATTGAAGTTTTACACTTAGATATTTCCATTTTTGTTTTCATATGTACTTCCCCATGGAAATGACAGTTGAAACAAAATCTTCCTAAATCATGTGTACAAAAAAAAATTATGTAATAGCAAAGAAAGATTTGAATAGATAAAAAGTGTAAAATACAGTAATTTTCACCCAGTATGCTATTAGATTTCAAGTGTGCAATGTATATCTGAAGTCCATTTTCCTATAACTATTTGAAACAATTATCTTTTGTATTTTATTGGTGGACAGTTGACATTTGTCAGTTTGAGTGAATTTGTAGACAGATGTCTGATGTTTACAAGTTGCTACCTGTCAAACACAGCCCCACTTTGATCCCTATCATGTCACCCAAAGTCAGACCAAGACAAGAGAGCTACAGCTCAACAAAGTCAACACTGGTTACTCAATACCGGCTTTACAACAGAAGGGGGTGACATTTACCTAAACATGTATTAATTGACAGTTTGGACATGCTACTGTTGTCAATTTAATTTGTTTGTTTACCTCAGTTGATGGTCAAGTAAATTTAAACAGGCTAGATTACCTGTAAATTTACCTGAGGTTGATAAACTTGCTATCAATATCAAAAGAAAAAATAACAAAACGTAAGTGTCTGTATAATGGAAGGGTGGAGAGTGGGGGTATGGGTGGGGGTGTTAAACCTTACCTTTCGTCCATCACTAGCATGACAGTTCACATTAAGGGGGGTCAGCAGGGACATAAGCTTATCCTCATTTCCACTACGGGCTGCTTCCAGGAGCTCATCTTTCTTGTATTCCCCTGTAAACAGAATGATAAAGTTAATGATGAATTAAATATCTTAAATATCCATACCAAAGAAACAATGCATAAGATCTCTTTCCTTATTGATTATCATGGTTTTCAAATTTTATCATATTATTCTGAATTGATAAGTAAAATTGCTTTGGCTCTCTGAATGGAAAACTATTTTTTCAATTAAAATTAGTGCTCATGGTTTAATTAACCCTGACCCCTCATTCTTGTCTTAAATTCTTCAAATCAAAATGAGACTCATACTATCTTCATAACAACAGATGGAATTTGAAATTCTAGGTCTAAATAAAAATTTGCTTGATTGAATATGTTAATATAATTATATTTTTTCTATGTATGTGTACTATATCTATTCAGATGTCTCTCTCTCATAAATTTGACCACTCTCTTGATTGACAGGAGCTATAAAGCTTGTCTCTGGGTGTGACACTAGGAGACCAGGGGCCATCCTTACACCCAGGTGTGATGATAACATCACAATGACCCTCACCTCCTGCCAGGTGTGGCCTCAGGGCCTCACTGGACATTGGTCAAGGCTTGACATTGTCAATTGGTCAATTAAGGGAAATCACCAAGTAATCTTTGACCATTTATATTACTGCACACTGACAGGACCAGAGTGGCTGTAGAGTAAATGGGGTGTGTCACTTCCTGTGGGGGGACAATAAATGGTCATTTATTGCCATTATCAAATAAAAAAGAATGTTTCCTGGGTCTTTTAAATGGGGCATCTGTTTTTAAATGGTCGTAAAATAAGACCTGAATGAGCTTCTGTTTAAATTGAATATTTCTCTTCCTCATTGAATTTCTACTCCTTGACAAACATTAATGAAACTTTACAAATCTTTTGCAATAATTTTGGTGGAAATCAATTATCATTAACATTTTCATATTAAAAGACAGAATTTGAATGCAACATGCATAAATTAAATATCAATAATATCATTTTTACTTTTCTCAGACTTCAAGAATGAATGAATTTTTACATTAAGTTTTGCATAAGGTTTTTTGTGTTCTATTTTGAAAATGACTGCATAATCCAAACTTCCTTCAATTTGTCTCAATACAATAGCATTAATATGTCATTGATTATGTACTGCATTCAAGATTTAATCAATAAATTAATTTTTAGATTTATACAAATCATAATATTCACTTAAGCAATCTATGAAATATTCACAGAAAAATATTGTTTGAAGCTGGATAAAATTCCTTGATATATCCACAAACAAATAAATCAATCCATGTACTAATATCCAACAGAACAGATTCTTGCCCCTGTACTCACCAGTGAGGACAGCTTTTGCCGAGGGGTCAGCCAAATCCAGCGCTGTTTTTCCGTCAGTGTTGCGGATGTTGGGGTCAGCACAGTGTTGTAGCAGAACTGTGGAAGCAACAGTACAGTTAGCATTGACAGGGTGGATACAGGATATCTCGGATAGACTTATATCCAGGATACTGCCCTGGGTATCCGGGCGCTCCTTCAGTTTTGTTCTAGGCATTGTTTTCTTTTAAAACTCACATATCACTAAATACTGAGACTGACACAGTTTTTCAGAGATAACTTGTCAAGATTGTCCAGTCACCAAATTCTGTGTTAATCCCCAAGTCAGACACTTAAAATGGAAATGACACCACTCAATCCACTAATCCATATACATGTTGTCTAATCCACCATTAAATCTTACATAAAACCAGGCACATCAATTAAAAATTCTTCTAAACGTTCATAATAAAATGGGTTATTAAAAAAATCCTTGGAAGAAAAATATCCCTCACAATATATATAAAACTTCTTATTGATTAAGATTTCTATCACTGATCACAAACTTAAGTCTAGGGCAGCAGATGTGTAAATGAGCCAGGTCCAGTAGTCTCTCAGGGGGAAAGTCATGTGATTTCTCCTGAGGATTGTAAAACTACTCAAGACCTCATAAAAACCTCTATTGTTTACATTACATGATGTTGTGTAAAAAGTAGTACACACACCAACAATTAGCCAGGAAAAAACAACTCAGCTGCCATGTGCCATTTAAAGCCTCAGGGCCCCCTCAGAAAAAAGCTCCCTACTACCTGGTCACACTTGACTGAACACAACAGGTAACAACTTACCTGGACACAGAGTTTGACACCTCCACCTATACCCCAGGTAACTACCTAATCATAAATCAGGGTTACACATAAAACAGTGACAAACAGCTTGTATACTTGCATCATCCCTTAATCATGTTAATAAACATTAATAAACACCAAATTATAAATTTTGACCTCTTCATTTTTGCCTTTTTTTGTCCATGAAAAACTGATCATCTACTTTTCACATGTTTATGCGATAAATCTAATATAGCACCAATAACCAGGAAATCACTTCTCTGACCCCCCTCCTCCCCCTTCTGATTTACAGGAAGATACATGTGTGGTTCATTAAGGGGGGAGGAGATAAACATGTGTGCTCAACAATTAAAAGCTGAGTATGTGCTTCCTCCATTAGACAGGCTGGTCTGACAGATATGTACCATAAATCTCCTTACAAGATGATAACAATATACCCCTCATTTCCCATCAGTCACAGAGAAAACACTCACTCAGCTGACTTAATGGATCATTTAAATAAATATTTACTCATGTAATTGCATTCTGATTTACCTGGGTACTTAATCAAGATTTTAAGCAATGAATTATTGTACAGAGTCACTTGATCTTTTTTCACATTCATGCCTGTATAAACCCTGTTATGCGTTAGGACAATGAAGTTGGTGTTTCACCATTAACTCTTGATCTTGAATAAAAGCTTGACTAAAGGTGGAAAATAATTTAAAAGTGACAATATACAATCAGAACAAACAAAAACAATACCCTATACAGCCTATGGTCTTAAAAATAAATCAAGGGGAATAATTTTCTGTTTACCAATTCCTTCATCATATTAATATAGTGAAACTTGTTGTAGATCAATTTTCAAAATCTCAGAATTAGGCCAAAGTAAAAGATCCTAGATTCTTATCTTTTTTTTTTTTTTTT
>PRKT01000065.1:1375724-1390380 GCA_003671525.1 Saccostrea glomerata | reverse complement strand
GGGGGGGAAACCCCCCCCCCCCCCCAGTCCTTAGAAATCCTTCAGGCCTGATTATATTACATTAAAGTAAAGTTATCTTGTCAGCTGAAAATTCATGGAATTTAAAACGAAAGTTGAATGATAATTTGAATACCTATACCGATCAGAATCAAAACAGAGAACTGTTGAAATATTTGTAAAAATAAAAAAAAATAACTTTTAGTAAGGTTTTGATATTTTATATGCAAGGGAATTTGGATTGGAAAAATTTAATGACATTTTCTTGATATACATGCTATAGCTATAGTTAGGATTTAGTTAAACAGTGTTTTACAACCATACCATTCAATCTCAGTACCTGTTTTCATTTTCTATCGATTTTTGTCCACAAACCTTTGGAATTTTGTATTTTACATTGAAATTTGGCGGCAAAATAAAATATGATGTTCCCAAAAGAAAAGTCACCCAAAAAACAATCTATCTTAAGCCTTCAATTTCCAATTACATGTAATAACATCACTTTAAATTATGTTCTATTGATCCATCCCACAGCTTTCTCCTTAATTGAATTCGGATATATACATGTACTTCATTAGTAAAACATTATCAACTGTCATTCAATAACCTCAAATTGAATTATACACTGGCAGACTGATTCATCACTGAAAAGTTCACTGATCTGAACAATGAGATATATTAATAAAATTGACTCCTTCTGAAGATAATTAATTAATTAAAAAATGCTGTTGCTGATGTCAATATAATAAGTTGACAGTGCTGAAGTGGGTGAGACCTTATTTACCTGTCAACATTTTCAATTCATTCAAATGTCATTTTCTTGCTTCACTATTTCATAATTTCAACAAATGTCATGAATGATTTTGGTCCAAAATATAACAAATGATCATGATTTCAACAAAGGTCTGATTTTGGTTCACAACATAATGAATGCTAACTAAATGCTCGTCTACTCACCAATACAGACATCAATTTTTCCCTTGATGGCGGCCTCATGAAGAGGCGTGTAGTTCCAGTTGTCCCTGGCATTAGCGTCTGCCCCACTCCTCAGGAGTAGTTGGACCACCTCAGCGTGCCCGAACGAGCAGGCGTTGTGGAGGGGGATCAGACCCCCGTCATCTTTAGCGTGGACACTGGCCCCACACTCCAGTAAATGTTCTACCACATCCTTCCTCCCAAAACCTGCATTAAAGGGACAAGGAATTAAAATTATAATTTGAGCAACTATCTAACATGATTTAATTGTGAAAAAAATATAAAAAATTGTCAACATATAGTTTAATACTGGCTATTCACAGATTAAAATTTCTCCGGCAGTTACGGTCTTATTTATAAGAGTACTGCAAATGTTCCCGCATTCTTTTCCTATCTAACTTTATGCAAGTCTTCAGATTTTGACACTTTAAAAGCCATGTGATCATTTTATTGAGTTATATCAAATGATGATTAATTTACCATGTTAATCTCTTAATTACCTGTTGATCATTAACATGATTTACCTCCAAATTTAACGTAATAGAAGCTTAATTTCAGCAACTTTGTGGAATGAAATGTGTCCTGTGAATGCTTTGTTCATTTTGAAAAAAAAATATGAAAAGTGCAATGTACATGTAAAATCACTTTCAATCTAATCATTGATACAAAACATGCAAATCACTGAAGAAGTTTTGTATTCAGACAGACTTATAAAAAGTCTGCAGAATAGTAAAAGTAAACAAGCTGTATTCTGACTTAGTAGTCAATGCCTTGGAAATTAGTACCAAACCCCGTAGAGTGGTTGGTTGGGGACAAAACTTGGAGAAAAAAAATGATCTAGAATGCTGCTAGAATGCTGCTTTTATGAAAATACTTTGTCTTTGAGCTTTCTTTCTGCAAATACTGATTGTATCTAATTCATGTGTGCAATATGAGAAAATTAAGAACTTTTTAGAAAATTGAAGATGATTTATCTTGCTTATGTTGAATGGAATGAACGAGACCAAGGGAGATTTTGTCCACCTCAGTCCTCAATCAATCCAGTTAAAATAATGGCATGGTTGTTATTTGGCCTAATGATATGTAGTCCGTAATATCTAATGTCTTCCAGGCTTTTTCAAAATTCTGACATTTTCCGTGGCAGGAAAATGTCAGAACCAGCGCCATTATGAAAATCAGAAATTTCGCCAACTAGAGTTGATTTTCGATACTTCGAACGAAACTAAATGCAGAAATCAGAATTTATCAATAGCACAATGCCTCTTGTACTCACCAATATTGATGAAAATAAAATTTCATTCCAAATTTCGTTACAAGACAGAAGATTTTAAAATGCACAAAATAAAGACAAATCTTGACAGCCTGATAAAATTTTTTCATCAAGCTGTATATTTATTTTAAAAATGAACCATATAAAAAGCAATATCTGTAAATAATAAAAGCATTGTACTATTGATATCTTGTGAGTTTGACATTTAATTTGGTTCGTGAGTATGTAAAAATCGGCCTGTAAAAATCAACCCAAGAATGCCGCCTCCGGTTGGAGGTAGCAAATTCCCAGTTTTTGTAATGGCGCTTGTTCTGACGTTTTCCTGGCACAAAAAAATCAAACTTGTGAAAAAGCCTGGAAAACGTTGTCAGACTAAATGACATGTTAAACTACAGTAAGGATTTCCAAACTGTTTTATTTGTTATAGAATTTTTTCTAAATGATATTTTGAAAAACAAGGGGGAAGTCCCTGTAGTTGATATGATCGAGCTTCCCATGTACTGACAACTGAATAACGCTTTTCAACACCAGCATCAAATCTATGAAGCTTTTAACAGGTCTAGCTTTTGTGTAGGCTTATAAAGTATAATCGTTTTTGAATGATTTTGCACGTGTGTCTACATCAAACGAAAGCATAAAGTCGTTTGTTATCCAGCTATTACGGGTCAGTGATTCATTCCATATTACAATATAAATGCTGGTTTTCAAGTAAATTATGATATCTTGAGACCATTTCTTTGCTTTACAAAGAAATCTAAACCAAAACAAAGTGATATTTGACGTCATCCATACCAGCTGCAAAATGAAGAGGCGATGACTTTCTTCCAGCAGTATCCTTGGCGTTGACGTTATGATGATTCACTAGTTTCTTTACTTTGTTTAGATCTCCATTTCTACAGGCTTCGAACAGATCCCTGCCAGGGTCATTGCTATGAGAAGGAGACGACGACTCGTTTTGAAGCAACGATCGTCTAGTCGCCATTTTCATTCATCTCCTCACGCAAAATATCGGTCAAAAACGAGATTTGAATTTTAAAAACAAGCGTCCGCATGACGTTGATTTTTGAGATAAGGGGTCATATGAAAACCAATTTTTACATCGGCGTAGTGTGTACACGAGTGTAGCAGCTGCGTAAGTTGCAAAGTATTCGTGTAACAATCAGTAATCACTCTAATCAAATCATCTCAAGCAATTTGCATATTATTTATTTGAAAATGCTTGACTTTAATTAATTAACTTACATGACATTGTTAAGTATCACAAGTCAATAAAAATTTATAGATCAAGTTTTTCATAGTGGTCATGGTGGTTTGTAGGTCCAATGACACTCACACACCTAACCCCAATATTCATCTTCTTGATTTTCATTAAGGCCATGTCAGAATTTTCAATGATAATTAATGTACATAGTTCAATTATTTTGCAATTTCTTAAACTATACACCAGATGACTCAAAATGTAGTCCACAGGACTGACAGGTCAGAAATTAGAAGTTTCTGTAAACATAGTTACTTGAACATGTTGAGTGCTTGCATTTTAACAGGTTGGGACCAATCGCCCAAATGGGATATAATAGTCCGTCTGAGATATAATATCCCAAATGGGCTATAAATTTACAGTGCAAAAACATGAAAATTTTTATTTTATCTATATAAATATCATAAATCCACATCGGGACAAAGTCTGGAATAACTTTTGGTTGACAAGTTTTTCTCAATTCTGTATACCCATTGTTTAGAAGATTGATCCCTCGGAAGTTCCATAACTTCTTGGGGATCAATCTTACAAAAAATAGGGTTGCAGAAAAACTTGCTTACCAAAATCCAGCGGCCAGTGATTGAACTGTCTGACCATCACATTCCTCCCTTCTCCTAGGTCTTCAGCCCCTGATAACACCAACCCTGATTTAGCTCATCCATGACAGGCATTTAACCTGTCACTTCCAGGGCATGGCACGTACTGCACCAAAATTAACAGGAATAAAAAACAAGAGGCCCATGGGCCACATCACTCACCTGAGAAGCTTCGACCATTCTGTTCTTTACCAGATTTCCCCTTTGTAATACATATTGTGACCCCACCCTACCCCAATGATATAATTTAAACAATTTGAAATGTAAACTACCACAGGATGCTTTGATTCCCCATTGTAAAACTTTGATTCCCCATGGTGGCCCCGCCCTACACCTGGGAGTCATGATTTGAACAATTTAGAATCTACACTACCCCAGGATGCTTCCACATAGGTTTCAGCTTTTCTGGCCCAGTGGTTCTTGGGAAGAAGATTTTCAAAGATTTTTCCTTATATATATTTCTATGTAAAACTTTGATTACCCGTAGCGGCCCTGCCCTACCCGGGGGTCATGATTTGAACAATTTAAAATCTACACTACCCCAAGATTCTTCCACACAAGTTTCAGCTCTTTTGGCCCAGTGGTTCTTGAGAAAAAGATTTTCAAAGATTTTTCTTATATATTTCTATGTAAAACTTTGATTCCCTATTGCGGCCCCGCCCTTACCCCGGGGGTCATGATTTGAACAATTTAGAATCTACACTACCCCAGGATGCTTCCACATAGGTTTCAGCTTTTCTGGCCCAGTGGTTCTTGAGAAGAAGATAATTAAAGATTTTTCCTATATATTTCTATGTAAAACTTTGATTACCAATAGCTGCCCCGCCCTTACCCCGGGGGTCATGATTTGAACAATTTAGAATCTACATTACCCCAAGATACTTCTACATAAGTTTCAGCTTTTCTGTTCAAGTGGTTCTTGAGTAGAAGATTTTTAAAGATTTTTCCTATATATTTCTATGTAAAACTTTGATTCCCCATAGCGGCCCTGCCCTTAACCCGGGGGTCATGATTTGAACAATTTAGAATCTACACTACCCCAGGATGCTTCCACATAGGTTTCAGCTTTTCTGTTCAAGTGGTTCTTGAGAAGAAGATTTTTAAAGATTTTTCCTATATATTTCTATGTTAAACTTTGATTCCCCATAGCGGCCCTGCCCTTTACCCGGGGGTCATGATTTGAACAATTTAGAATCTACACTACTCCAGGATGCTTCCACATAAGTTTCAGATTTTCTGGCCCAGTGGTCCTTGAGAAGAAGATTTTTAAAGATTTCTCCTATATATTTCTTTGTAAAACTTTGATTCCCTATTGCGGCCCCGCCCTTACCCCAGGGGTCATGATTTGAACAATTTAGTATCTACACTACCCCAAGATGCTTCCACACAGGTTTCAGCTTTTCTGGCCCAGTGGTTCTTGAGAAGAAAATTTTAAAATGACCCCCCCCCCCCTATTTTTGTCTTAACTTGATTATCTCCCCTTGTGATAGGACTTGGCCCTTCATTTTAACAATTAAAATACCCCTTCACCCAAGGATGCTTTGTATCAAGTTTGGTCAAAATTGGCCCAGTGGTTCTTGAGAAGAAGTCGAAAATGTGAAAAGTTTACAGACGGACAGACAGACGGACGGAGGGACGGACGGATGACGGACAAAATGTGATCAGAAAAGCTCACTTGAGCCTTCGGCTCAGGTGAGCTAAAAAAGCACGAAAAGGCCCAGGATTCAAATCCATGTCCCCCTGAATCTCCAGTCAGATGCTTTACCAACTGAGCTATCTAGGCACCAATAATTCAAGCCCATCTGGCCGCCACACATATATTCAAAATAAGAAATCTGCATGACCAAGATTCTTTTGAAATATTTTAAGTAAAAATTTACCATGCTACAAGCAATACAAACAAATGTATTCATTATCATGATTAAAGGAGAAAGATATATACACCACATGTCAAATCAGTTTTACGACTCATAGGCCTTTTTTTTTTTTCAGAAATAAGATTTTTAAAAAAAATTACCAGAAAAATGGTTCTACGATGGGGAATTTGTGGAGCTGGTCTCATCAGTAGTGATTTCGTCTCAGCACTTCTGGCCCCTCCAAATGATGTCCATCAGGTAAAACAGTTACTTCTTGACAAAATTATATGCATAAGATGTGCAGCATCTTTGCTAAGGTTTCTGATGCAGAATCTACTTATTAATAGAGTAGATATTGGATTGGAAACCCTTGCGTAGGTGCCTGTGCAGATAGATGCTTTAATTATTGTAATCTGATTAAAATTCATTATGTATACCTTCTTTTATTTTAATTATTTCATCAAAATTACCCCCAAAAAATTAATATTATAGAAGAAAAACAGAATAAAAACAAGCAAAAGAAAGAGCAATTGAAAGGAAGATTTAAATAAAATTGGAATGAGAGGAGTAATTGAATGATCATACGGTATCGTTTTAGAATTGCAGGCATCAATAACAAAGCCTTAGCTATCTTAGTTTGTGTTTTTGATTCTAGGTTGTTTGTATAGGAGCTAGTTCTAAGCAGAAAGCTCAGAGTTTTGCAGACAAGTTTGGAATTAAGACAGCCTATGGATCGTATGAGGAGGTTGCCAAAGATCCTAATGTTGGTAGGTATGAATGACAGTTAACAATTAAACGTTATAACTAAAAATTTGAATTTATTTGTGGTTTGAAATTGACCTGTTTGTAGTGATTGGGAAATGTTATAGACATAACTATTTAAAAATGGAGATAATGAACAGTTAACAAGCTGTAAAAAAAAGTCCATTAAAACTATACAAATCAGGAGCAGAGAAAACACAGACCTCTTAAAAAATCAGAGGTGGGATCAGCTGCCATGGAAGGGTAAGCATCCCTTGAAGACTAATAACATCCACTGTGTGCTCCTTTTCATCATTAATGATCAAGCAAATATCTGATGTATGTTAAGTGCAAGTACTCTGTTATATTTATGTGTATTAATGAGTTCAATTTGGTTTGTATTCATGTAAAAATAAAGGTAAAATTTTAAGAAAAATTAATCAGTGAATGTACAATGTATATTTTCAAAAATTTTAAGGAAGATTAATTATGTTTTATGATTAGTAAATTCCTTATCTATAGATGTTGTGTATATTGGTGTGATACACATTCACCATGTGGCAATGTCCAAACAGATGCTGAAAGCAGGCAAGAATGTTCTCTGTGAGAAACCAATGGGTGCTAACCTTGCTCAGGTTCTGGAGGTCCAGCAAGTGGCTAGAGAGTGCAAAAAGCTCTTCATGGAGGTATAGTTTTACTAGCTTCAAGAAATCTGAACAATTGTCAGCTTTAAGGAAAATTGTCACTTCCTGTAAGAAAGATAACTTATATTTTTATGCCCTCTTCCACAGAAGGGAGAGCATATTGCTTTGCTGCTGTCTGTCTGTCTGTCTGTCGTACAGCAACTGTTTGCATTCATTTTCTTATCAGAGGTTCCACTTACTAAAATGAAATTTGGTATACAGATTTATCATAAGAATATCTAAGTCAGATATTGTTTTGGGTATGATTGAGCAATTTTTGACCGAGTTGTGCCCCTTGGACTTTTAATTTTCAATTTTTTGCAGTGTCTGTTCATTTTCTTCACATGTGTATCCAAGGGGGAGGGGGGATAAGTGTTTCACAAACATCTTTTTGTTGACAATGACTTGTCTCCCTTTTCAGAAAAACCCTTTTGAGAGGATGCTGCCAACTTTTATTCACATTATTAATATCAGCAAGGTTAATAACCTTTCACTGCTTTTCAGAGTGTTGCATCGACAATACATGTATCACAAGAAAATCAGACTTAATGTGGTCAACTGAATTTTCTTGCAGGCAGTTTGGAGTAGATGCAATCCCATTTATCTCAAAATCAAAGAGGAGGTAAGAGCAGGAAATCTAGGAGAAATCAAGCATGTTCAAGCTCATTTCTTTGTGCCAATTGACAAAGTGGATCGGATTGCCAAGCCTGAGCTAGGAGGAGGAGCTTTACATGACATTGGGTTGTACACTATACAGCTTGCCACCATGATCTTTAACAACGAGAAACCAGTTAAAATTACAGCTGATTCCACCATGTCAGATCAAGGTTTGTTTATTGGTCATTAATAATTAAATTGTTCTTTTATAAAATACAGTAAAAAGTGACTATAGTGAATTTTTCACAATGATTTCTTGTTTACAGTGGAGTGTTTTTCATTTCCTGGAGTTTAAAATCTATTATGAGCTTACATTTACAAGGAATCAAAATTGTTAACCCCTTGCCCAATTAATTGTGTGTTTTATTTTAAACAATAACAATTAATATTTGATGCAACAATTACTTCTTCAGAACAATTTGAATTTGTTAAACCATTGAACTCAAAAATTCCTCACACACTTTCTTCAATATAAATTTAATCTGAATGACCATGGCAAGTGTTAATTATCTTTTTCACCAGTTTGAATCTCTACTATTTGTAGGAGTTGATGAAGATGGATGCATTACATTAACGTACAAAGATGGTGGGCGAGCGGTTTTACTTTATAGTACAATGTTTCAAGGTGGAAAGAACAATACAGCAACAATATATGGTACCAAAGGAACAATAGAGGTCAGAGCTTGTATTGCCCATGTATATAACAACAAGTACAATTGTTGTAATTTCTAATTATAAAAGTATAGTGATGTCTCTGGAAAACTTTGAGTAATTTGGACTTGTATATCAAGATAACTCACAGATTTAGTCTAAACAAAAAATTTCTCAAAGACATTAAATGACTAAACATGATTTCTCTTTAAAAAAAAAATCAGAAAACCTGAATGATGACTGCTCTTTTATGTCATTTGAAAATTTTTGTTTTAATTTAAAAAAAAAAAAAAAAAAAAGAAGAGAGATACAATTTCCGTATCTCATTTCTGTCCATAGATTGGTGAGAGTTTCTGGACCCCCCTGGAGGCCACTTTTCCCTCTGGTAAAATGATCATTGAGCCCCCCACTGGACCAGTGCCATACAACTTCATCAACAGTGGGGGACTGAGATATGAGGCTGACTGTTTCAAAGAATGTCTTGAAGAAGGTAAGGTACTAAGCACAGCCTTTTCAGTGAAAAAGTTGCATTTCAGTTTTAAACTTTTAATATAAGTACATGTAGTTTCTTTGGTTTATGGAAACCAAAAAAAAAACAAAAAAATATTAAAAAAATTTCATAAAATCGTGCAATTATTCAATTTATTGTCCTGAAGATAAAGTCAACATCTAGCCAACAAAACGTTTGATAGATAATAATGAGCAATTAGCCCCTTTCCAAAAATTGTAAACATCATGATCCTATAGGCTTCAGGATGGGGCTAAGATAGTCATACATTAAAACTCTTTTAGTACGAAGACGAATATGGCGAAGTCAGGGATATAGCGAAGTTTTTGGGGGTCCCTGGCAAAATTCTTAGTAATTCTTTATAAAATTTTACGGTTATTACAAACAATAATATAGCAAATTTATTTATATAGGGAATTGATTGAGTCCTGTGGAGGATAAAAATATGAAATTTACATCTTTTATAATGAATTTTTTAAAAATCTCATGATTTGATATATTGACCTGACTTTATTATACCCCCGCTTGAAAAGTGGGAGGGTATATTGTAATCGGGATTTCCGTCCGTCTGTACGTCCGTCCATTCGTCTGTCCATCCGTCTGTTACGCTTTATCTCTTATCCGCAACTCCTCTTATACTACTGAGTAAAATTTAATGAAACTTTCACAGAATCTTTATTACATATTGCCATTGTGCACCTCCTATTTTACTTTTTTATTCGACACGTATTTTAGGTTTCCCATAGCAAAACATGGACATTGCCATTATATGTTTACATATAGAAGCTTCTGGATAACATTTGATAGGATGAGTTATTCCTCTTTACATATTACCGTAAAACAATATATAGCAACACATATAATTATGGGAGGCAGGGGGTATCATTTAGTGAGCTCATTGCTCACAGTACCTCTAGTTTTTAGTAAGAATTTGCAAATGAAATTCAATTCATAATAAAAATTCTAGCATCATACATCTATTAAAATCATATTGTAAGGGGCAGGGGGGGGGGGGGGGGCATATATATTTTTTTATGCAAAATGCAATAACAGCTTTTTAGCTCACCTGAGTCAAAGGCTCAAGTGAGCTTTTCTGATCACAATTTGTCCGTTGTCTGTCGTCGTCGTTGTCGTTGTCGTCGTCGTTGTTAACTTTTCACATTTTCAACTTCTTCTCAAGAACCGCTGGGCCAGTTTCAACCAAACTTGCCACAAAGCATCCTTGGGTAAAGGGGATTCAAGTTTGTTCAAATGAAGAGCCACACCCTTTTCCAAGGGGAGATAATTATGAATTAGAGAAAAATTAATGGTATTTTTTAAAAAATCTTCTTCTCAAGAACCGCTGGGCCAGGAAAGATAAAACTCATGTGGAATCATCCTCATGTAGTGTAGTTACAAGTTTGTTCAAATCATGACCCCTGGGGCTAGGGTAGGGCCAAAATGGCCGACCAAAGTTTTACATAGGAATATAAAATCTTTAAAAATGTTCTTCTCAAGAAACACTGGGCCAGGAAAGATGAAACTCATGTGGAATCATCCTCAGGTAGTGCAGATTCAAGTTTGTTCAAATCATGACCTCCGGGGCTAGGGTTGGGCCAAAATGGCCGACCCAAGTTTTACATAGGAAGATATAGGAAAAATCTTTAAAAATCTTCTTCTCAAGAACCACTGGGCCAGGAAAGATGAAACTCATATGGAATCATCGTCAGATAGTGTAGATTCAAGTTTGTACCAATCATGACCCCCGGGGCTAGGGTGGAGCAAAAATGGCTGACCCAAGTTTTACATAGGGATTTATAGGGAAACCTTATAAAATCTTCTTTTCAAGTACTTCAAAGCTATGATTAGTGATATTAATATGGAATCATCCTCAGGTAGTGTAGAATCTAGTTTGTTCAAATCATGAACCCCTGGGGGGGTTAAAAAAATTCAAGCCCCCCCCCCCCCCCCCCCCTCAGTAGACTTTCAGTTCTGATCTTATATGTGCTTTCTCCTAGCCGATGTGCTCAGGTGAGCGCTGTGGCCCCTGGGCCTCTTGTTATCATTCCAATACTTGTACATGTATTTATCTTCACTCTAGGGAAGTTAGAGTGCAGTGTGGTGTCCTTTGCTGACAGCCAAGCCATCTACCAAATTGTGGATGAAATTGTGAAGCAGATTGGAATGAAAGTGAAATGGTAAGTGTGATTTCTTCCAGTTTGGCCATTGAAAGTATTAAATAACAAAAGAAAACAATATACACATTGTTTTGAAAACATAAATAAACATCTACAGTGGAGAATCCACAATTTTCCAAAATTTAGATTTCACTTTTCTAAAAAACATTTTTTGTTACAGGTAATTCCAGAAGTGCATCAATGGAAGTACATGTATTCCAATTAAACTGAAGTTGTGATAAATAAACTCCTCAAACCTGTAACAATTGCAGGACTTACAGCTTTAATTAGTGCTAGAATGGTGCTTTATTGGACTTCATACTTTCTATTAGAAAGGTGCTAATTAATCATTTTCAATTACAAATATATTGCGAATGATGAATATAAAGCAAAATATTACAGGATTATTTTTTTACTCGCATTTATGCATTTTTTTTTAATAAACATTACATTGTTGATGTAACACTTCTTTTTATTATGTGTTTTTATTTGAAACCTCAGGTACAATGTTTAATTCTATAAAAGTAAATAGGGTGTCTCTTATATATTTTCTAGTATATGTAAAGAGTTAATTTCATGGAAAAATTAATTTTTTGGAAAGGTTTACTAAGGTTTCTGATGGACTATTGGATAACTGTTGTAAGTCCAAAAACAGTTAATATATATTATGATAGAATTTTCAAATTCTGCTCCATTTTTTATTCAAGAGAAAAAAATACAACTGTTCTTTGCTTTTATTATAATGGTAAATTGTAAGCATCACAAAATGCCATATATGAAAAATGAAGACAATTTTGTTTCATTTATGTCAAAAAGTAGAGTCCTGTTGTAGGACATGATTACTTTATTAGATGGTGTTTTGGGCAAGTCTATAGATAAATAGAGACCACAACATACAATGTATATGCATTTATTTAAATCACATAATAATTGTTGTCATGCATTCTGAATATAAGTTTTTTTAAAATCCTGTATTAGACATGTATGATTTATTCCCTTTATTTTTACATGATTACTGTATATCTGTTGTGATTCATTGATTTGAATAAAATTCACTTTAATTGCCTTTTTACGAGAGACTTGTTTGTTTTACTCTCACTTCACCAGAATAAAATTATTGGTCTGTCCTGAATCTTGCTTCCTAGTCAGTGTAAGTTTTTAGAAGCATTCTCAAAGTTCTTAATTTATCATACCAATGCTAAGGTCATCCTTTAAAAAATGCTTGGTTACCTCTTCATACCGACTGACTAAAATTTGATTGACTCGAAACTTTTTCTACATTTCAGGACACAATTTTTTTTTCTGTTATACCCCTTTCCCCATCAATAAATATGTTGAAATTTGCTGGAAGAAATATTTCCCCACCTAGTCACCTACCTACCGACCCAATCATTTGAGCCTGAGTCAGGAGAGGGCAAGCAAACATTCTTTTTAACATGGCCTAAACACCAGCCCAATATTGAATGTCATAAATTTAACTTCATAATTATAAATAACACAGAAAAACAAGACGCATTTGGAAAAACTGCTTTCACTGTGTGGCAGCTTTTGGTGAAGGTTAAAGTTTTTCAAATGCAAGTCAAACTCCAAGGGCAAGAGATGAAAAATGTTCTACACAAAATGAAAGGACTTGTCTTAATGATCATACCTGTACCTGTTAAATATAAAAGTCCAAGCACAAAATATTCATTAAAGTTACAGCCAAGGAATGTGGGTCAAACTTCAAGGTCAAAAAATCAAAATAAAGGCACCCAAGGGAAGCCTTATTATAAGAAATATTAAAGCCATAACACCAACTCTTCAAAATTTATGACTTAGGGTAAAGTTTGGTGAATTCTTTCAAAATTAAGTCAAACTTCAAGGTCAAGAAATCAGATATGTCGTTACCCAAAGAAAAGCCTTGTCACAAGAAATACTCATTTGAAAGTCATTGTTACAGCTATCAATCAAATGTTATGGACTATGTTTAAGGATTTGCGGACAAACAGGGTAAAAGCTGTGTGGGCTAACCCCAATCCCCAATTACTGGACATAGAAATTGATATGACTCAATTAATTAATTCCCAAAGTATATATTATTCATAGGTTTTCTCTTGTTTTCAAATATTTACATGTTTGTGCAATCCACATTTTTCATTATTAATATTTCACTATCTTCAAAAGCACCTTTTGTTAAAGAGAATTTCATTAATGCATCAATGGAAGTCTATCCCCACCCCCTACCCCTGAAGAAAAAGGTTATTTACTTAATATTAAATATGATAACCTTTGTTTGAAAAGGGAATTAGAAAGAAATCACTTTCTACTTGTTATTATTTATATGAACTATTGTTCGGATTCGCAAGGTTTTCATTCGAATACCTGTTTATTATCATGTGGCTCTTGGGAACTGCTGGTTTCGTAAGCAGGGCTATATAAGAGGTGAATAATTGTTAAGATGCCAGTTTAGGAAGACACTAAGAGCACTGAGCTAATTTTACAAAATTAATAAAATTTAAAATACAATCTACATTCCTTTAATCCAACTTCATGATTTATGTTATTATGGTCCCATAACCAAAGATTCGGGGTGGCATGTATATAGTTTTTGGCCTGTTCATCCATCTGTATGTCTGTTTTTTTTATATAAAAAAAACTTAAACACTGCAAATAACTTTTGATGACTTTCATTTTTCACAATAGCCATAGCTCCAACCAAGTCAAACATTATTAACAACATTAAAGATTTTTCAGATGAATAGATGAATAGAAAAACTGATAATCAGACTAACAGACAGATCGACAGATAGAAAGTCAGATTGACAGATTGATGGATAGGGCAAAACATACCTCTGACTCTTCAATTACAGAGGGCATAAATATGGTGTCGTTGTTAATTTTGCTTTCTTTTGAAAGTAAAGAAGGGATTAATTTAAAGAATACAACGTTTTATCCCCATTAAATGAAGATCGACATAATATGGCTAAAATGATGCTCTTTGAATATTAGAGTGTGAATATGTATAGTTTTAAAAAAACACCCCCACTTGAAAAGCGCAATGTCCATCTGTTCATCTGTCTGTAACACTCTTATCAGCAACTCCTCATATACCGCTGAATGAAAGGACTATATTTGGTAATGATGAATATTTGCCCCCAAAATAAAACTTCGATGGACAAATACAGGGGCGTAGTATCAGGGGGGGCCAGGGGGGGCCTGGCCCCCCCACTTTTCCCCCCGACATTACCTTTACTATAGAAAATGTTTACTGAATGGAAGATTGGCCCCCCCACATTTCACCACAGTGTATATAAAGAAAATTTACCCCC
>PRKT01000065.1:1358013-1375338 GCA_003671525.1 Saccostrea glomerata | reverse complement strand
TTTTGCTTGTCAACTTTTTCAGGTAAGTAAAAAAAAATTTTCTCGGGTTGGCCCCCCCACTTTCAAAAACGATGCTACGCGCCTGAAATATATACATGTAATTATTTTCTTAAACAAGAGGATATCTGCAGACTTCAAAGCACTGCATATTTTCATAAGCCATGAAGTCATATGTTTAATATAAAATTCAGGAAAATAACGTAAAATTTAATTTTCCATGATTTCTACAAAAAAAGCATATATTATGGGTTTTTTTAAAAGTATAAGTCACTGAGAACAGGTCTGCTCCAGATTATGCATTGAATAATAATGAAAATATAGTTTAAGAGCAGGCCTGCACTCCATATATTTCATAGTAAAATTTGAGCAAATTTTGTGCATTTTTCCTCTTTCTGAAATATAATATGAAAGCCAAAAAGTTTGTGACGTTATGAAAACAAAAATGTCAATACCCAGCTTTGAAACTATATCTTGTTTTTTGTTAATTTAGATTTCTTGTCCAATGCTAGTATATAAAAATTCTCCCTTAAACCCACTATCTCTCTCCCCATCTCTATCTCTCTCTCTTTCCACTCTCTCTCTCTCTCTCCTCACACAGTCACTCTCCCCACACACTCACTCTCTCTCCCCTCTCCCCCTCACTCTCTCCCCTCCCCACTCACTCACCCTCCCTCTCCACTACCACTCTCTCTCTCTCTCCACTACCACCCTCTCTCTCTCTATCTCTCTCCCCACTCACGCAATGTTTCTCTCACTCTATCCACTATAACACTCACTCTCTCTCCATTTACTCAATGTCTTTTCCCACTCACTCTCATCCCACTCTCCCTCTCTCTCCACTCACTCACTCACTCACTCTCTCCCCACTCACTCCCCACTCTTTTCCATCTCTCTCACCCCTCTTTCTTTATTTTTTTTGTTCAATAGACTTTTTGATTTTAAAAGTGTGAAATGAATTATATATATGCCTAATACACAGATATTTCAACGTTTTCTACTATAAAATAATGAAAAAAATACTCAGTCTACAATGGAGAGAAAATTCTCACTGTTATTATTAGAGAAATTATAAAATGTTTATTCTTTATCTTTTTACTTTATTTGGAATTTATTAGAATTGTTTATTTTTGTAAGAAATGAATGTAATTCAAAATTATAAGGGCGATAACTTAATAGAAAATTCCAAGTTCAGATTTGATCATTGCGTTATTTGTTTGCGTGTTTCATTTTAAATGCCTGCAGAACAATATATATTTGTATGCTTATTCACATGCATGGAACATAACATGGCAGCTTGAAATCCCTGATTTACCGTTGGGCCATCAGTATAATTTGAGTAAATGTTCACTTTATTACAAACCCTAACCATGCCTCTGGGAGAATCAGAATGGTCAATTAAACAATAGAGAATTTCATTCAAAGAAAAGTTGTAAATTGTGGGATTAAAAATTGTTGTCTTTGTCGCGTATATGCAGCTTTCTCAAGCTACTATCGAATATAACATTTTATATAGATTGTGATTCCTAAAACACATGAAATAAGCATTCAATTTTAACTCTGGAGGAAATAATTAGGAAAAAACGGGGATGAGAAGAAAAAGAACATGTTAGAAATTAGAAATTCCTTGAAAAGCCAAAATGAAAAGAGAAATAATGTCTGCAGACTTATATGACAGGTGCAAAAAGGAGAATCATATATATGTACTGCGTGCAGTGCATGACAAATTATCCATCCTGCGCTTGATGTTATAGCGCCATTCATATAAAGAAGCGACGAACAATATCGTCATATCCATTTACTCCTCGAGTCGAGATAAAATTTTCTTTGAAATTTTATCAAAAATATATACCACATTCATAAATCAGTCTAACTTCAATCAAAATGGCCAAGAGAAATAAACAAAAATATAAATTATATTAATGATAGTAATTTTTTGTGTTCCCATATTTTTTTATGTGTGCCCATGTTTTATGCATAAAGCATAAAGACATTTTCCAGATGAGTAAACAAGCTCTATGATATGATGAAGAAGATTAACTAAAACATTTAATTGAAGTATTGTTTGTGATATTATGCATGAAAACGTGACTCTAATGAGCGAACATCATATATTTTGCTGCACTGCTGGTAGGATAAAGGTCACATTGTAAAGACGACAATAACAGATAAAAAATACTCACTTCGTGTGCGAACTCTTGCACAGTAAAAACAGCTGCATGCGTTAGAGTACTAGACAACAGGTAAACGCTTTTTTGTTGTTATTGTTTATTTCTGTAATATGCTAATACTTCATATTTTTATGTAACATGCAGTGCCTTTTTTTTTACACTTATAAAGTAAAACGGTTTAAAATAGGAATGTTAAACGATCATGTAAGAATTTGTATAAATTGCAGGTTTTTTTGTATTCGTTTGAAGCAATATGTATTTTGTCAGATTATATTGTATTTGTTGGTATAGACTATGGTACCCAAAGGTAGATTAAGTTTCAAAAGAACCACTATGGATATTTTTGAGTAAAAATAAAAACAACAACCATGATTAGCAAGACTACCATTATTCATATTTGTAATATTTTGACGTCTGTTTTTTTTAAACTTTTTTTAAAAAGTGATAATTTAAAAATCACGGGTCTCGTAATATAAATAGGAGCCATAACTAATTCTTCTGAAAAAATAGAGGTAAGGTATCTATATCGTATTCTAAATATATTGTATATGTTATGTGTAAGTACCCACGTTAGACTCATGAAAGTTGGCATTGTATAAAATCTAAAAAGAAGAATAATAAAACTATGAATGTTTATTAATGAAATGTAAGGAGATAACGAACAGTATTCAAGATCAAAAATCCATAAAACAATACCAAACAGGAGCAGAGAAAACACGGACCTCAAAAACATTAGAGGTGGGATCAGGTGCCATGGAGGAGTGAGCATCCTCTGCTGGCCGTTCGAACCCGCCGTGTGCTCCTTGTCATGATCGGAAAATAACAAAAAATCCTTTGTCAATTCAGTATATAAAATAATAGCCTAACAATTAGTATGAAAAACGTCAGTCTGAATTTGACTCAATGATAAATTGTATTTGCTGACAAGGTCATTGTATAGACCATAGAACTTACGAAATGATGACTTTTATGTAAGATAACACTTGGAAAACTCAATTACAAGTTTTACGAAATTGTGGTGGCAAGCATTTTTTCTTACTCAAGCCTTATATCAACGTTAACATTATATATTAGCTTCGAAATACATACAGTTGTACAATGCATAAGAATAACCCATTTTTAAAATGAAGACAGAAAATTCGTTTCCAAATAGCTAAATCTTGTGTGTGTGTTTTTTATATCAATATTTTCAAAAAATAAGCAGGATTTGGGTATGGAACAATCTTGAATGCAATAAAGCATTTTATAACAAGAAAACGTATTTAGCAAAACAGTAGTACTGGTATAATTATAATAATCTTTGTTAAATAATGGTGTACATTTATTATATAACTCAGTTGTAACTTCTATAGCTAGTTATTGTAATACTGGTTATTGCGCTACATACCGGTATTGAAGCCATGGCACATGATAGAAATGTGAAATGAATACAGAAAAATACAACAACAACATCAACAAACAACAACAGACATACAAAAACAACAAACACAACAAAACAGAACATAAAGTATCATTATATTTAAACCAGAAGATGAAAATTTTGAAATGGTTTATGAATTACTAGTCTATTTGATTTTTTCATACTAATCTAAAAGATTTTGATCAAAAACATAAAATAAAAAGCAGCCAACATGTGTTCAAACTAAACCAGATTAGGTTTGTCTTTTAAGGTTATTATTCTGACAATAACGTTCTCAGCAGCATGACTCTTCGTTGGGGGATCTGTGGAGCAGGAATCATCTCTAACGACTTTGTTTCAGCACTTCTGTCTCCGCCAAGTAATGTCCATGAGGTATGACAGTAACAGCATATGCCTGACATAAAAATATATGAATGAAACGACCGTGCAAATGCCTGGCATAAAAACATATGAATAAAATAACCGTGCAAATGCTGTACAGCATTTAAAAAATTAAAAATGAAAATGATTAAAGATTTTAAAAGACTTTTTTCAGAACTGAACTTTTAATATATAGCGTGATATTTTTTAAAGCATGAATATTCATGGTTTGCATGTACATAAATTGAATCTTCTTCTTACTTTTTGTGTAATGTCATGAAAAGCATTGAAATAATAGAGTTTATAGCCACCCCTTCACAAACCTAAATTTAGATCTTTTGTTTAAATTTCATGGATTCTTATAGGTTGTTTGCATTGGTGCAAGATCACTCGAAAGAGCGCAGCTTTTTGCAGACAAGTTTGGAATAAAGAAAGCATATGGATCTTATGAAGAGGTGGCCAATGACCCAGAAGTTGGTAAGATTTATGAGTGTTTGCATATGGTTTTTTTGTACATATAGAAATAATTTGGTTATTTTATACTGATAAAAAGAATTCCAAACAAAAGTATTTTAATAAATACATATTCTCCAGAGTATGACTAAAAATCTTATTGTTGAAATATGTGTAATTTTACATACATACTTTACTTTGTAATTTGTTCATGAATGTTCTTAGCTTCAGATCTTTGCATTCATTGTTTCTTAAAGTTTTTTTTTTTATTCTTGAAAGTTTTCTCTAAGCTACAAAGTTTAGATATGTTTTAACTGTGTATGGTGTGTGATATTTTGCACTCTAATCGCAAAGAGCTTAACAGTTTGTGAATATGGAATAAATAAAATAAATTAAACAAAATGTCATTCTGTGAGAGTGTATAGTTTTACACCGCATACATGTAATCGATCATGTTAAATTTTACTGAAGGATATCGTATATTGTAAATACACCTCTTATTCATAGAAATTCATCAACTATTGTACATGTAAACATTGGATATACTTGTTCTTGCTGTGCATATCTTAGTTTACATTTTGTCATGTTGTAAATTTTGAATTTTATTTGGTTTTATATAAATTTTAATGTAAAAAAAATTAAATGTTATTTTTATTTTTAGACATTGTGTACATTGGTGTAATACACATTTTCCATGTTGCACTATCCAAGGAGATGCTAAGAGCAGGCAAGAATGTTCTCTGTGAGAAACCTGTAGCGGCAAATCTAGCTCAGATTGTGGAAGTCCAGGAAGTGGCCAAAGAGTGCAAAAAGTTCTTCATGGAGGTACATAAGCACTAGGCCAGAACATCTCAATGTAACCAATTCCTTACCGAAAAAAAAACCCAGACTAAAACAATTGTTGAACACAAGTCTCCCTTATTTCAAGTCTATGTATTAACGTAAATCAAATCTGCAAGTGTCATGCAATTTAAATGTGTTTTTTCCAAACCGCTATAATAATTCGAGATCAATAATTCAAAGAAATTTGGTGTATTTTTTTTCTCATTTTCTCGCAGGCACTTTGGACAAGATGCTTTCCAATTTACCGCAGAATCAAAGAAGAGGTGCGGTCTGGAAATTTGGGAGATATAAAGCATGTTCAAGCTCAGATTTGTATTCCACTAAGCCAAGTACATCGAATTACAGATCCAAAATTAGGGGGAAGCGGGTTATTTGACATTGGAGTTTATACTATTCAGTTGGCCACCATGATTTTTAACAATCAAACACCAGTAAAAATTACAGCTGATGCAACACTTTCAAATCAAGGTTGGTCCTTGTACTTCCTGGATTAATGAAAAACAACCACAAGGGTTATTGGTGCATAAAGTGCCAAATACATGTAAAAGGATAATCACAGATATATCATCGTATTCTACAAAATTTTATATAAAGTTTACTTATTTCTTTATCAATGAAAATTACATGTAATTGTGTATGAAAAAATCTTCTTTTGCAGGAGTGGATATGGATGGATGTATTATATTAACGTACAAGAATGGAGGAAGAGCTGTGTTAGTTTACAGTACATTGTTTCAAGCAGGGAAGAACAATACAGCCACAGTATATGGTACCAAAGGAACGATAGAGGTTAGAGCAGTAGAATGCAGCCAGTATATTGTATACGAGGGGTTATCAAAAAGTTCGTGGACTAGCGTCATAAAATTAAAACCGCTTTAGGCACATCAATGAATTTTAGAATATCTAGTTAGCATCATCTTTTCTATCTAAAGAATAAACCATAAACCATAAATCATAATTTTTATTTTTTAATAAATTAGTAATGTTTTTGTAAGCAATGGTATGTCCAGGCGGCGCAACCTCGAAAACGACGTTTTAACGACCTATGTGTAACTGAGAAAAACTCTTTTTATATGATCATTTGACATCTAAAAATCCCGTTAATTCAGGTACATGTCTCGGGACACAATTGTTCCATAAAATATGATATTTTCACTTCATTCTGGAAGTTCTATAAAATTTTATTGTAAATTTTACACGGAATGCCCAAACATATGAGGCCTTAAAAATGACGTCAAAAGAGGGGAGTTGTTTCCGTTTCCAACATTCTATAAAGTTTTGCCCCTGAAAAATCTGGTATAGACCTAAAATATGTTGAAACTGGCTACAGAGAAATAATATGCATCCAGAGAACTTTTCTTTTAATGTCAAAAAAGATTCAGAAAAAAAGGGTACGCAGTTAATGTCGATTTGCAGTCAAGGTGTGAAAAATCAATCACGTCAAAAAAAGACGTTGATCGTGCGTTGTAGATATTGAACTCCAAAAAAGCAAAATATACCGGCATAATCAAGCGCGGATCTCTCCTAACTTATTAATCCATTTGGAATATTACATTCATTGAAGCCACTGTTCATGACATTGTAAAGTCATATAAATAAGGCGGGTTTAAGTCATTACTCAGCTCCACGGAATCTCATCAAAAAAGTGTATAAGGTAGAAGAAGAGGACATTGAAAAAAAAACAATGACGTTATCGAACGTCATGAAAATAAACGACGACAGCGCCGGGTGGTCATATAATGTAGTTTATATTTTGTAATAATTTGGCAAATAATAAACTTATCAGGCTAAAATTTTCAACATTTCTTTATTTTTTGTTGATTTATGTTCCATATAAATTTTGAAAGCACAGACTACATAGTACTTATTTTATAGCATCAGTCCACGAACTTTTTGATAACCCCTCGTAGTTATGAAAAGATAATGTTTGTTTATGCTAATTTTGATGAAATTACAAGAAATAATTTTATTAGAAATATATCAGTATATTAATAGTTATGCTTCATGAAACTTCTATGAATTGCATATTGTAAATTCACAAGTTTTCTCGGGATCAAATTTTCGAGGTTTGAAGAAAAAAAATATTGATTTACGGGGACTTGATTCCGTGGTTGGAGAAGGTTTTAGTAGAAATACGTATGAAATTTTAAATTTCGTGGTAGTCCTGAATTAGAGGATGCCTCCACGTCTTGTGAAGAACGAAAATTAAACCCCACGAAAATAAGTGATTTCTTAGTAAACATGAATAAGAGAACCGTAAATGTAATAGTATATTTTTTTTTATTTTGATTGGAAAAATATAGATTGGTGCCAATTTCTGGTGTCCCTTAGAAGCCTCTCTACCATCTGGTAAAATTAGCAATGAGATATCAGAAGGACCGGTGCCGTATAATTTCCCCTTTAGTGGGGGCCTGAGATTTGAGGCAGACTGCATCAAACGATCGATTGAAGCAGGTTATCCATACTTGTTAATACTTACACTTTGCAATATGTATTTTAAGATTATTTGATTAAAATACAATTCTTTGAACGATATTCAATGTCAAATTGCCTAAACATTTAAACACTGTATATGATTTTTATAATAAGTTTAAAATCAGTAAACAATACTGCTAATTAAATTTATATAAAATATTATAACTTTCTTTTAGAAAAAAGTTTCTTTTATTTTCTCTTTTGATAACCGACCATTTTGATATTCATTACCTCTCTAAATTTAGGGAGATCTGAATGTAGCGAAGCGACGTTTGCTGACAGCCAAGCTATTTACCAAATTGTTGATGAAGTTGTGAAACAGATCGGCATGGATCCAAAATGGTGAAGAATTCAAATATTTTATAGGATACTATATTTACTCACAAAATGTCACATGAAATATGCTTAAAATGGCAGTTCACAAATTTTGAATTGTTCTATGTCATTTTTTTTATCTTTTTATTTGGAAAGTAATAAATATTCTTTTTTTAGCTCACCTGAGCTGAAAGCTCAAGTGAGCTTTTCTTATCAAAATTTGTCCGTTGTCTGTCGTTGTTGTCGTTGTCGTCGTTGTCGTTGTTGTAAACTTTTCACATTTTAATCTTCTTCTCAAGAACCACTGTGCCAATTTCAACCAAACTTGGCACAAAGTATCCTTGGGTAAAGGGGATTCAAATTTGTTCAAATGAAGGTTCACGCACTTTTCCAAGGGGAGATAATCATGAATTTGTTAAAAATTAATGGCATTTTCAAAAAAATCTTCTCCAGAACCGCTGGACCAGGAAAGATGAAACTCATGTGGAAGCATCCTCAGGTAGTGTAGATTCAAGTTTGTTCAAATCATGACCCCCGGGCAAGGGTGGGACCAAAATGGCCGACCAAAGTTTTACATAGGAATATATTAGAAAAATCTTTAAAAATCTTCTTCTCCAGAACCACTGGACTAGGAAAGATGAAAATCATGTGGAAGCATCTTCAGGTAGTGTAGATTCAAGTTTGTACAAATCATGACCCCCGGGGCAAGGGTGGGGCCAAAATGGCCGACCCAAGTTTTACATAGGAATATATAGGAAAAATCTTTAAAAATCTTCTTCTCCAGAACCACTGGGCCAGGAAAGATGAAACTCATGTGGAATCATCCTCAGGTAGTGTAGATTCAAGTTTGTTCAAATCATGACCCCCGGGGCAAGGGTGGGGCCAAAATGGCCGACCCAAGTTTTACATAGGAATATATAGGAAATATCTTTAAAAATCCTTCTCAATTACCACTGGGCCAGGAAAGATGAAACTCATGTGGAATCATCCTCAGGTAGTATAGATTCAAGTTTTTTTCAATCATGACCCCCGGCCCTGGGGATAGGGTGGGGCCAAAATGGCCGACCCAAGTTTTACATAGGGATATATAGGGAAACCTTTTAAAATCTTCTTTTCAAGTACTTCAAAGCTATGATTAGTGATACCCGGGGTATTTATACGGAATCATCCTAAGGTAGTGTAGATTCTAGTTTGTTCAAATGATGAACGCCTGGAAGGGGGAGGGGGGTGTAAATTCAAGCCCGATGTGCTCAAGTGAGCGCTGTGGCCCCTGGGCCTCTTGTTTTGTTTGTAGTACATGTACTTCCTATTCTGCCCTATAGTGACTCATGGCTTGCAGGTAAATTATATATCTTTTTTTATCGTTTCGATAGGTGAATTTAGAAAGGCATCGAAGAAATTATTCCACATTCATGGTGCATCAGTTTGATTTACACAGACTTGATGTAGTGTATGAATAAATCCTCTATTGTAATAAGATGTTTTAGTTTTTTTGATAACACAGAAATTGTTATCTTCGTTAATTAATTTCAGTTAACATGTTTACCTCATGTACAACAAATTGATCTCTTTTTATATATTAAGTCTATATACTGAATATCTAAAAATATTTTGTAGATATATAATTGTAGACAGGTTAAAAATTAATAAAATCCTCTCGTTTGTCTATTCTGATTAGCATGAAATTTGTAATCATTTCTGTGAAAACTTCCTAATAAATATATTGAGATGAGTGTTGTGCATTTGAGCCCTCTTTCTTCAAATTTCAGTCAACAGCATCCAGCAAAGTATTTTCTTACCTGTTAAATAAATGTGATGGTATATTGATGAATACATTTATTTACTGAAGGCGCGAACCCGTCCGTGCTCCTAATATTTATGTCTTGATTATACATTTGCTTCTCAGTGGCGTATATTACTTTCTGAAAATATGTAGGCTTGTTGCTAGCGCTCTCGAGCGCTAGCAAGTACTTTAGTCCAAATTTTTTGAATACGCATGCTCGGCTTCATGGTCGTGCATTCTGGGAAAACTGTGAAAACTACTATAGATAGACCGCACGATAACAATTTCGTTATATCATGTTGTAGCATTAAATAACTACATATGTTTATTGTGTAGCTAACACTTTAAAGATAACTTCATATTTGTAATATTTCAAATTCCGGGTTTTTTGCTGACGAAAAAGCCCGAGTCATTATCTGATTGTTCTTAACAGTGACAAGGGAGGTTTTATTTTTACGTCTAAACACAACCAAATAGATTCTAATTTCTGATTGGTCAATTCAGCCAATCTTACAAATTCCAGAAGCAAGAATTTACACTAAAAAATAACGAATAAATCCATAATTTGTGTTTAAAAAATTCTGAAATGTATGGCTTTTAATCCAATATTTCTTGACAAAGATAACCCTAAGGACCAAGCTACTTCACATGCGTTCCAAACTCTCTGGATTCTTTATACAACATACACTTTGATTATTTTGTATATTCCTTTTAACTCCCCTGTATTTTCTTTGCTACATTGCCAAGAAATTCTATTCTTTAAATCAGCTCACACAGGCAATGTCTCAATCGGCATCTTCTTCATATTATACAGTCCCCCCTCTCAATTCAATGTCATACAACTATGTTACGTTGCGCCAAAACTCCAATAGATGACCCCCCCCCCTTCGTTTCACCTATGTGTATATAAATTACACTTCACAAAACAATAATAACTTTATCACTCTCCATCCTTGATAAAAAAAAAAAGAATTCAGCAAAATAAATCACTTGATCACGGATCCTCTTTTCTGTGTTTAAAAATTACTACGGCGCTAGCTCACGTCTCTTTTTTAAAAGATAAACTTTTGTGAATTAAGTCACCTGAGGTGCAAAGTATGGGTAGACAAGGAGTTTCCTTTCGATAGGTATGGGAGATGTTCAAAGGGGGCGTTTTTTTTAAACTCAGATACCTACAATTTTAATTTGACCAGTGAAAATAATATTTTACATATATCACAGTTTATATCGTGATGTGAAGACCACATAACAAAACGGAAAACTTATCCTTTTACTCGATATCTGCTTAGAAAGTATGGAAACTTCCTTACTGAATAATCAAAATTTGATCAAAATGTAGATTTTCCTACTAACAAATATAAATAAATGCAAGTTATCAATTTTTTCCTGCACATATTGTGGGATACTGTTGTTTTTTATTAAATTTTCTGATACAGAATTGATATAAATAACACTTGAACTTTGGCTTAAAAAATATTAAGCTAAGGCCAATAGTTTTGTCCTTAAATATAAAGCAAAACGGTAAATATAATCGGATAGGTATATAAAAGTGCGGATTGCGAAGAATGTTTTTTTTTTCATTTCCAACAAAATAAATTAATACGTACGATTTATTATCAAATCACCACACCTTTATTCAACCAAATTTTTATTCTCGAGAAAATGATGTGTAGGCTACAGCCTTTTTGCATACATGGAATATACGCCACTGCTTGACCTACATATAAGAATGTGTAATTAGCTATTTTCTCTTTTTTTTTTTGTTTTTTATTAATAGTTATAATGATAGTATTTTATCAAAATAAATAAATGTAAAAAAAAAAAAATGAAACGGATTGTCAATAATTGGGAAAAAAATAACGTCATTGACCAAAATAATGTACAATAGATTTCTCAATTGTATATTCAGCCTGTTTCAAATTTAGTCAGACAAATAGATTTTCCGATTATACTTTAAATCAATCTGTTTAAATCATAAAAATAGCATATTTAAATGAACATGTACCGTTGAAAAAATGTGCATTCATTTTAATTATAATGAGACAGTAGCTTTTTATTATCAGAATTAAACAATGAGTTAGTGAAATCTTATTTGACTTACCACGACATTGTGAGGTCCTCCTGCAGGGGCTGTTTTAAACAAAAAATAAAACTACCATTATCTTCATTATCTTCTTCATCATTTTGAATATCACAGTTAATGTCAATATGTTGTCACAGAAGATGCGTACAGATTTTTCAAATTTGAGAAAGATTTTCTTTAAATAAATGCTCGGTGAAATAAGTTGTTTTCGGATATAAATTTTTGATTAACTAGATGAAAAAAAATAACTTCCGATTATTTTTAATGAGAAACGCAGTCGGGTATAAATTTTGGAGCTTTTTCCCATCTCAGTGAAAAGAAATGTAGCAATCTTGTCTACAGTCTCTCAGAAAAGCGTTTTTTTTCAATTTCACTTTTTCTTTCTTCAAACTAATTTTAAATTAAATATAGATATTGGTGTTACTTTTCACATGATTTCGAATGGAGTGCATTGAAAAAGTTTTATTTTCTACATTATTTCTACTAAACTTACATTAAGCTTGAATCAATTATGATGTCATATTGAATTTAGCACCAAAAGACATTCTAAAGTAATTTACTAGATCTTGACCTTAACCTTCTTATTCAGGCAAAAGTTCAAAATAAATGAAAATGCACTAGGTAGAAATACATGTAGCTATTATATCTGCTGTATTAGACTTAAATGGATTTTTATTTGCATCAATGGGATGCAGATCTAATACTTTTAAATCTTAAACAACATACTTTCATCAAGAAGGTCAGTGATATAAAAAAGCATTGATAGATATGTACATATTACCAATGTTTCTAAAATTGAATTTTAAATGGAAGTTATTTTTTGAATTTTGATAATTTTTCTGATAGCATTTTTGAGACCATTTTAAAAATTATAAGAACAAGAGGAAAGTATAAAAACGATTAAAACAAATTATAAAAAAGCAAGAAATTGTACTCATGCTGAACCTGGGCCATTTGAGTGTGTGTAGTCTCTTCCCAATAGGTACCAAATAACTAACAAAACCAATCGTCAACTATTTCAGCAAAGAGGAAATAAAACTCAAGGATTTTATTAAAGGAAGTATGAACACACTAGGGATTGTGAAGAAAGGTGTTTTCTACTTACTCTGTTCCAAACAATTAAATCTGTTATGAAGAAAAAAAAGTGTAGCTATATTCATTTAAATAAAGGGGTATCTTGGCCGGAAATCCTCAGGGTTTAACCATCACATCTGCTTAAATTAAGATATTGTATCAATGGACACATAGTTTCTCCTCTTCCCATTTCTCTCTTTTTCTTTGTCTCTCATATTCATGTAGATACAGTTTGTACATGTATTCACTTGAGAAAGCTCTAACGCCCTTCATCATAAATATGCCGGCGTAAAGCGTTGTATTTCATATACTTTATGATTCTTTAAAAGTTATTTTCATTTCTTATATTTACATTTGTCTCTGGTGATTTGTCAACGTCAAACGCGGTATAAAGACGTTGCAATTGAGTTTTTCAATTTCACGTGCAGTTATTCATGTTCACACATGTTTATTCAATCATGGGAAAATTAACAGTATTCCTATTTGCAAAGAATCTTAAGGACAACTATTTGGAAATGTTATTATTATATTAAAATATTTATATTGTTATATTTACATTTGTCTCTGGTGATTTGTCAACATCAAGTATATGAAGACGTTGCAATTGAGTTTTTCAATTTCACGTGCAGTTATTCATGTTCACACATGGTTATTCAATCATGAGAAAATTAACAGTATTCCTATTTGCAAAGAATGTTAAGGACAACTATTTGGAAATGTTAATATTATATTAAAATATTTATATTTCCAATGTCTTTGTCCGAGAAAAAATTACAAATTGTAATATTAATGTACTTTATTTCGCCATCAATGTGTTGGTGCGGTTCCATTAAAAAAAAAACACGTGTAGGGCGGAACAAACAGCTAGACAGAAGAAGGGCTTGGAGCACGTGGATTGGCAGAATCAAAGCATGTTAATATGAGGAATAACTGTCAGATTTTCAATTTCATGACGATGTTCAGTCGATTGGCTTGCGTAATAATTCTATGCCTTCGGCGTTTATGCAAATCATCACCAAACCCAATCGATTGATCACATCATGAAATCGAAAAAATAAGACAGCTATTTCTAAAAAAAAATATAACTCACTGACAACTTATCAGAATTAAATGTAAAATATATTTACAATATATTGAAACTCTTCGACATTCATAATTATCTAAATAGCTAATTTTGGAGTGATCTTTGATGAAATGTTCAAACAAATCTCAGTGCTAGACTTATTCTGAATTTTAATTTTCAAGTAGTTTTTAGCTCACCCGAGCTGAAGGCTCAAGTGAGCTTTTCTTATCAAAATTTGTCCGTCGTCTGTCGTTGTCGTTGTCGTTGTTGTTGTCGTCGTCGTTGTAAACTTTTCACATTTTCATCTTCTTCTCAAGAACCACTCGGCCAATTTCAACCAAACTTCTCACAAAGTATCGTTGGGTGAAGGGGATTCAAGTTTGTTCAAATGAAGGGCCACGCCCTTTTCCAAGGGGAGATAATCATGAATTTGTTAAAAATTAATGGCATTTTTAAAAAATCTTCTTCTCCAGAACCGCTGGGCCAGGAAAGATGAAACTCATGTGGAAGCATCCTCAGGTAGTGTAGATTCAAGTTTGTTCAAATCATGACCCCCGGGGCAAGGGTGGGGCCAAAATGGCCGACCCAAGTTTTACATAGGAATATATAGGAAAAATCTTTAAAGTATATGAGAAAATTCCTTAAAAATCTTCTTCTCAAGAACCACTGTGCCAGGAAAAATGAAACTTATGTGGAAGTATCCTCAGGTAGTGTTTATTCAAGTTTGTTCAAATCATGACCCCTGGGGTAGGGCAGGGCCACAATGGCCAACCAAAGTTTTACATAGAAATATTTAGGAAAATTCTTTAAAAATATTCTCCTCAAGAACCACTGCGCCAGGAAGGGTGAAACATATTTGGAAGCATTCTCAGGTAGTGTAGATTCAAATTTGTTCAAATCATGACCCCCGGGGGTAGGGCGGGGCCACAATGGCCAACGAAAGTTTTACATAGAAATATATAAGAACATTCTTTAATAATATTCTTCTCAAGAATAACATAGCCTGATTGATCAAATTTATATGGAAGCTTCCTCAGGTAGTGTAGATTCAAGTTTGTTCAAATCATGACCCCCCCCCCCCTCCGGGGGTAGGGCAGGGCCACAGTGGCCGACCAAAGTTTTACATAGAAATATATAGGAATTTTTTTTAAAAATCTTCTTCTCAAGAACCACTGTGCCAGGAAAGATGAAACTTATGTGGAAGCATCCTCAGGTAGTGTTAATTCAAAATTGTTCAAATCATGACCCCTGGGGGTAGGGCGGGGCCACAATGGCCGACCAAAATTTTACATAGAAATATTTAGGAAAATTCTTTAAAAATCTTTTTCTCAAGAATAACAAAGCCATAATTGATCATATTTATATGGAAGCATCCTACGGTAGTGTAGATTCAAGTTTGTTCAAATCATGACCCCCAGGGGTTGGGCGGGCCAACATGGCCAACCAAAATTTTACATAAAAATATATAGGAAAATTCTTTAAAAATCTTCTCAAGAATAGCAAAGCCAAGATTGGTCATGAGACTACTTTTGGATTCAAATTTTTCAATAATAAACCAATTTCTACTTTTTCCTAGCCACAGTGCTCAGGTGAGCGATGTGGCCCATGGGCCTCTTGTTATGATAAATTATCATGATTATCAATATAAGTGAGCATGTTAGTTGCTGATTTTCCAATGCATACACATTTACATTGAAAATTGCAGGTATTTCAGAGGGACAATAAAAACAAAGACACCAAGACACCCAGTCACGACAAGCAAATGATTGTCTAAAGTATTAAATATAGCTCTAAGTTTGACGACTTTCACTGATATAAAGTGATCTCATTATATGGGTAGAAAAATCCTGAAAGGGATTTAAAACAATAATCAATCAATCATTACTAATGATAGTTTAACAACATACGACTTTAAAAACTGGGATTTTTTAAAAAAGAAATACACATTGCATAGACTATCCCTATAAAATATTTTTCTGAATTCAGAGTGAAAAACACAGAATAAATGATTTTTTTTTTTTACAAAAAATGTGTACAGTGAGGCAATAATTATTATTTGTAATTATATCCAATGCACGTATAACTATGAAATGCCAGTATTATGTTTTCATGTCAGCATTAAATTTATAAATGTACATTCATAATACATGTAATGTGATGCGCTTTTGTCATGATGAATTAAATTCGCCATGATAAGACAGCCCAGGTATTCCATATACGAGGGTTGTTACGCAGCACTGTTAAGGCCGACTATGAAAAATCAAGGGAAATTAATAGACGTGGAAAAAAGAAGGACCGTTTTAAAACTGAATTTATTTTAATTAAGCTATTTCATTATCACAAACCTCAAAAACTTATGGAAATAGCATAGTATATCCCACTCTGTACTGTATGAAGTTTGGTCCCATTGATGGACAGTCACGTGAGGATTGATAGTTCGTATACTGAATGTAGGTCATGAACAAATTTCAATATTGCAAAGGCATAATCTAGTTGAAAATAAAAATTCAAGCTATTAATTGTTTCTGCATACTTTGTAAGTTCTGCAAAGTGCTGCTGCTTTGAATAGAATTCGTGTTTTAATAGTGAAACTTTCAGGTAAATAAGCCAATGTCGAAATGTTTGACTTTTACTATAGTTAATGAATAATCGCAATAAACAAAGGATATATATTGGTATTAATCGACTATTTAAAACCTGATAAATAATATTCTGTTTATCGACCATTGCTTCCAAACTTTTCAATTACAAAAACACTTTACATGGCCTGGATATCGACTACCTGAAAAATAATCCCCCTTCGTGTTCATGTTCTTCTTCGCCCTATAACTATAGTCCTGCTGGACACGTTATTACAGGTTACGTTAAAATGGTTCGTAATGAGGGCCTTAGATCACTTATTTTAAAAGGTCCTAAATATAGGGAACCCCGATCCTTCAACTGGCGTAGGAATTTCATAAATATTATGGATTCTGTTGAAAATTACGCCAGACGATGGGCCAGATATGAAAAAGAAGACATTGACACCTTGTCAGAATGTATTAAATGTATCAGATCCATGTTAAAGTCACGTATTAAAAGCTTGAGGGGCAAAATTAAAACCATCTATCCTTCTGTGTTCAATAAACCAGAAATGAAAAAAGAATTAGATAGATTACACGATCAGTACGTACTGGTTCCTGCCGACAAAGCAGGTAACAACATTGTCTTCGTTTGTAAGGCTCATTATATTAATTGCATTCTAGAAGAACTTGGATTTAATTCTACAAGTGGTAATCCTACTTATAC
>PRKT01000065.1:1328193-1356719 GCA_003671525.1 Saccostrea glomerata | reverse complement strand
TTTGAAAAATTATTTTGTTAAAACAGATTCTGATTGCACACATAAGTACTCTAAAGTTGACATCAAGAAGATGCTTGAGTTTCTGATTGACAATATCTATGTGGTTTTTGGAGACCAGGTATTCCAACAATCTATTGGAATTCCCATGGGTACAAATTGCGCTCCGTTATTAGCAGACTGATTTTTATATTCATATGAAGCAGAATTTATGCAAAATCTTATGCGTGAAAAGAAGAAAACACTTGCTGTGGCCTTTAACTCGACATTTAGATATATCGACGACGTATTGTCAATTAATAATGAGAATTTCCATTCCTACGTCGACACGATAATTATATCCTGGTGAGCTTGAGATAAAAGATACCACAGAGTCCGACACTTCTGCTTCTTACTTGGATATTTTACTTGGAAAAGACACTAATGGTAATCTAACAATCAAGCTATATGATAAACATGATGACTTTAACTTTTCTATCGTCAACTTCCCTTGCTTATGCAGCAATATACCTTCATCACCTGCATACGGAGTATATATATCTCAGATGATTCGATACGCAAGAGCATGCTCTACATATGAACAATTTCTTAAACGAGGTAAATTATTGAGAAGCAAGTTGATGAAACAAGAATGCCAATAGTCTCGTTTAAAGTCATCATTTCGTAAATTCTATTGTCCATACAATGACCTTGTCAGCAAATACAATTTATCATTGAATGAAATGCTGACTGACGTTTTTCATACCAATTGTTAGTCCATTATTTATACACTGAATTGACGACGGATTTTTTCCGTTATTTCCTGATTATGACAACGAGTACACGGCGGGTGTGACCGGTCGGCAGGGGATGCTCACTCTTCCATGGCACCTGATCCCACCTCTGATGTTTCGGAGGTCCGTGTTTGCTCTGCTCTTATTTTGTATATTGTTAAAAGAACGTTGAGAATGAATACTGTTCGTTATTTCCATATCCTTCTTAATAAAAAAAAACCCCGCATTTTTCATTGTTAAACTTTTCCTCAATCTGCCTCTCACAGCAGATGAAATACGTCATTTTTACCAAAATGACGTCATGATTTCAAGTTCATTGCGATCAGTGCTTTGTCCCTATAACAAGCTTCATGGGATTTAACTAGATTGATTGGTTGATTGCATATTGATAAACGTCTCTCTTGAGAATATTTCACTCATATGGAGACGTCACCGTATGCCGGTGAAGGGTTTCAAATTTTGACCTGTACTCTGCACTCAGGGCCATTGAGCAGTGAGGGTTCTTTATCGTGCCAACGCCTACCGTGACACGGGACCTACGTTTTCAAGGTCATATCCGAAATACCCGTGACTTAGCTTTCACTTCTAGTGCCGAGCCCTTGGTGAAGGAACAGTCGCTACCTTTGTTTACGTCTTAGGTATGACGCAACGCCGCGATCGAAAATCGAACCCGGGCCTCCCGATCACGAAGCGAACGCTCTACCACTAGGCATTGATAAGTTTTATTGTTGTTTATAATGATAATACAGTGTAAAGTTGTAAACTATTTCATTTTCAGGTAAAATGAGAAATACATAAAAGTCGTATTTTTGTATGACGTCACAGTAAACTTTTCCCGTATAAATAAAGCCCCGTCCCTTTATTCAAGCCTTAACAATGCTGCGTAGAAAAGTTCGCCGACACATTGATTTACGGAAAATCTAGATCTATTGTGTTCTGTGAAATGTGACCTATGTCTTATTGAATTCCCATCTGTTGTTTCTTGTTATGTAAAAAAATCAGGTCCATTTACTAAAACTTTGAAAATTTACAACGAATTTACTATGGGGTCATAGGATTCACGGAGCAATCACATGACGTTAGTGACGTGATAACCACATTTCAAACCCGAAAAGATTTTTTATTAGTTCTAAATATATTAAATTTCTTGTTTTTTTTTCTACTTAAAAATTGAATATCAATATCGAGATATGTTACTTTTCCTCTATAGTGTATTAAGTGTTGTTTGGATATTAGCGAGATCTTTAAATGATTGTCTACGGAGTTAAGCGATCATGTTCAGGGTTGGAAACAATGCAAAATCCTAAGATGCAACCAATTGTCTTTTTTACTTGTAGACAACTCTTAGCAGCATATAGAAGGATTTCAGTTTATTTATTGACATTTTCCGGTCTACACAAATAAATTTTAGTAGCTTGGTTCTAACATAATGTTCAATGACGTTCCCATTCGTGACTTTCATTTTTCGTGCTGGTTATGTAGAATTGGCTATAAAACATTCATACCCATCCATTTCAATTCAAAATTTCACCAAGTGACGTTTCATGAATACTGTAACGGCAGGTTATATCTAATAAATCTGTTTTCGCTTCAACTGTGCATTTTTTAATTTCATTAAAAAAATTTAAAATTTCTAAGTAATATGAACGTTTAATAAAATAGCATGCTCCGTGAAGCATGTTTTGTCAAAATAACATAGCTGTATATTTTTTTAATTACCACTGGAAAACAACCAAATCTTTGTATATTTATTGGAAAAAAGGTAAAGTTTTTATTTGGAGAGTTTAACCGGTTTCATGGAAATAGCGCACTCACAATAGAACTTGTCTGCGAACTTTTCTAACAACCCTCGTAAATATGATTTTTAATAACGTGAAATGAACGGTTGTTCATTTCATTTGAACCGCATGTCCTTTATTAGTTATCTATATGTTCAATATGTCAGCTTTTAAAATTTTTAATGCTCCAAAATTCAAAATTTAATTCGATTTATCATACTTATACTGGATTGATTTCTAAACTATATTAAAATATTAAAAACAGGGATAAAATTAGATTTCAATTAATGTTCTACAAAACTTTTTTCTTTACTTCACACTAAAATATTAAGAGAAGTGAAGGAGAATTTTCAGAAGTATTGAGCAACAAAATAGTCAAAAAGTGCAGATCGGATAATCGTACTTATTAACACCAAGGCGCCTTCAAACATTGAAATCACAAAAATACCAAAATCACAGCATCCAAATGTAAAAGGTTGAAAACACTTTATACATTGATTCCCAATGATAAGATTGTCTAGGCATATTTCTTTTAATAAGTGCAGACGCTTTGACATACCCGAGAGCTGCTTTTTCAATAAAAATGAAACGATTAATCTACTTTCATTGTCACTGGCAAATTGTAAAATAATTTTGTAAAAGTAACTTTCTGATTTTACAAACAAGTTCATCGACAATTCATAAGTTTATATTAAAAATATAACAAAACACAAGTTTTGATGTATTTAATACAAAAAAAGTGTTAGTTAAAAATGTTTCTGAGAAAAAAAAATGTCGGAGTTTAAATGCATTCTTAGAGTACACCTCTAGCAGGAATGGGTAGAAATTCAGTATTGAATCGTGCTAGGGCTTGTTTCTCGTACAATTATTATAATTACAAAAAGCACGATCCCGACTACCAGAGAGATGAAGACAAAGAGGCGCGCGCGTTTAGACTGAACGTCCGCTCCTAAAACGTCGCCACCGGATGCTGCCTCTTTCGCCTGTAAATTTAAAATACGACATCTTTGATTTATTTATAATCGTAACATGTTAATAAGAAATTATTTCGTCTTTACAGCATTTTTAAAAAATAGGGCTACGATAAAAAATTGAACAAAAACTGTTCCGAAAAATAATCTCTTTTTAGCATCAGATAATACTTTCTCTAAATAAATGTATTTCTTATTCGAGTAAATATGCTTTTATCATGAAACATTTTCGCTTTGTATTTTAAAATGTGTTTGCCTGGTATAATTTGAAATTGGGTTTCTCAAGTTTCTTCCATATATGAAAAGATAATTATGACTTCGTTTCTAGGAGCACGTACCCTGTATGCGGAATAAATAGCGACGATTCCAGTCGGCCAGAAGCAACACAAACAGGTGAGTATAGCGGGAACCATCCAGTCCCTCTGAGGAGGCTGAGGCACCACGACCGTGGCGGGGACAGGCTGTGTGACCTAAAAAAGAAATAACACCAGTGAAACCTGTCTAATCCGACATGCTCTGGAAGACAAACTCTGTGTCAGAGTAGATAGGGTGTCGAATTACATGCAAATTTGTAAATTTCGAAAGAAATCTATCATCGGAATTGTCAGTGTGACGGATTGAGTAGGTGTCAGATTAGACAGTTTTCACTGTATAGAGATAAGTTGACGCCATTCTCTAATTTACATAATGTGTGTTGACCTTCTTTAAAGGAAGAATGAATATACGCCATACTCTATGTTGTAGGTCTTACTTCTTATTATGGAAACACAGTTACACATGCATTTCTTACTCAATATTTGGACACCTTTGTGTCAAGATAATTTAATATAGTTTTATTCAAATTAAGAAGTACAGTAACAAGATTAAAAAAAAGAATATGAAAGCTACACCCCACCCCCCACCACCCAACCCACCCAAAAAAAATACATGTCTATAATCATGATCAGATAATGTTGAATTGCTTTTGAATGTTTGTTCAAAAATATGTCTAAGTATTTAAAAACACAGGGAATTAATACACATTTATGGACTGTGTTTAAGGGTAACATGCATTTTCTCAGAACCAAGAATCAAACTGTTGTTTTCCTGAAGCGATAAGGCCCAAAACAGACAGTTTTGTTCCAGAGTCAACAAAACGCATTTTGCACGAGAACACAGTCAATAAATGTTTTGTTATACCGTTCATTTTAATTTTTGTTTGAAATACATGTACATACACACTGCCATCCTTGATGTAACCTGAGTTCCGTTGTACCAAAAAAGACAAAGGGATAAATTTCCACTCATGTTAACGTGTAACTAAGTGAACAAACATCTCATCGACTGGATCACTCAGCAGTTAAACATCGATGATTTGTTTTTTCTGCTCTGCATTATTGAATCTTTTGCATAAACAGTAAATTTTCATTCAAAATGGGAGTGAAACCTATACCCCCCTCCCTTGACAGTGGCGTATTTTCTGATAATATGTAGGCTTGTTGCTAGCGCTCTCGAGCGCTAGCAAGTACGTTAGTCCAAATGTTTTGAATACGCATGCTCGGCTTCATGGTCGTGCATTCTGGGAAAACTGAGAAAACTACTATAGATAGACCGCACGATAACAATTTCGTTATATCATGTTGTAGCATTAAATAACTATGTTTATTTAGTGTGTAGCTAACACTCTAAAGATAACTTCATATTTGTAATATTTCAAATTCCGGGTTTTTTACTGACGGAAAAGCCCGAGTCATTATCTGATTGTTCTTAACAATGGCAAGGGAGGTTTTATTTTTACGTCTAAACACAACCAAATAGATTCTAATTTCTGATTGGTCAATTCAGCCAATCTTACAAATTCCAGAAGCAAGAATTTACACTAAAAAATAACGAATAAATCCATAATTTGTGTTTAAAAAATTCTGAAATGTATGGCTTTTAATCCAATATTTCTTGACAAAGATAACCCTAAGGACCAAGCTACTTCACATGCGTTCCAAACTCTCTGGATTCTTTATACAACATACACTTTGATTATTTTGTATATTCCTTTTAACTCCCCTGTATTTTCTTTGCTACATTGCCAAGAAATTCTATTCTTTAAATCAGCTCACATAAGCAATGTCTCAATCGGCATCTTCTTCATATAATACAGTCCCCCCTCTCAAGTCAATGTCAAATAACTATGTTCCGTTGCGCCAAAACTCCAATAGGTAACCCCCCCTCGTTTCACCGATGTGTATATAAAATACAAATTCACAAAACAATAATAACTTTATCACTCTCCATCCTTGATAAAAAAAAAAGAATTCAGCAAAATAAATCACTTTATCACGGATCATCCTCCTTTCCGTGTTTAAAAATTACTACGGCGCTAGCTCACGTCTCTTTTTTAAAAGATAAACTTGTGTGAATTAAGTCACCTGAGGTGCAAAGTATGGGTAGACAAGGAGTTTACTTCCGATAGGTATGGGAGATGTTCAAAGGGGGCGTTTTTTTTAAACTCAGATACCTACAATTTTAATTTGACCAGTGAAAATAATATTGTACATATATCACAGTTTATATCGTGATGTGAAGACCACATAACAAAACGGAAAACTTATCCTTTTACTCGATATCTGCTTAGAAAGTATAAAAACTTCCTTACTGAATAATCAAAATTTGATCAAAATGTAGATTTTCCTACTAACAAATATAAATAAATGCAAGTTATCAATTTTTTCCTGCACATATTGTGGGATACTGTTGTTTTTTTATTAAATTTTCTGATACAGAATTGATATAAATAACACTTGAACTTTGGCTTAAAAAATATCAAGCTAAGGCCAATAGTTTTGTCCTTAAATATAAAGCAAAACGGTAAACATAACCGGATAGGTATATAAAAGTGCGGATTGCTAAGAATGTTTTTTTTTTCATTTCCAACAAAATAAATTAATAGGTACGATTTATTATCAAATCACCACCCCTTTACTCAACCAAATTTTTATTCTCGAGATAATGATGTGTAGGCTACAGCCTTTTTGCCTACATGGAATATACGCCACTGCTTGACCTACATATAAGAATGTGTAATTAGCTATTTTCTCTTTTTTTGTTTTTTATTAATAGTAATAATGATAGTATTTTATCAAAATAAATAAATAAAAAAAAAAAAAAATGAAACGGATTGTCAATAATTGGGAAAAAATAACGTCATTGACCAAAATAATGTACAATAGATTTCTCAATTGTATATTCAGCCTGTTTCAAATTTAGTCAGACAAATAGATTTTCCGATTATACTTTAAATCAATCTGTTTAAATCATCAAAAATAGCATATTTAAATGAACATGTACCGTTGAAAAAATGCACATTCATTTTAATTATAATGAGACAGTAGCTTTTTATTATCAGAATTAAACAATGAGTTAGTGAAATCTTATTTGACTTACCACGACATTGTGAGATCCTCCTGCAGGGGCTGTTTTAAACAAAAAATAAAATTACCATTATCTTCATTATCTTCATCATTTTGAATATCACAGTTAATGTCAATATGTTGTCACAGAAGATGCGTACAGATTTTTCAAATTTGAGAAAGATTTTCTTTAAATAAATGCTCGGTGAAATAAGTTGTTTTCGGATATAAATATTTGATTAACTAGATGAAAAAAATAATGTCCGATTATTTTTAATGAGAAACGCAGTCGGGTATAAATTTTGGAGCTTTTTCCCATCTCAGTGAAAAGAAATGTAGCAATCTTGTCTACAGTCTCTCAGAAAAGCGTTTTTTTTTTCAATTTCACTTTTTCTTTCTTCAAACTAATTTTAAATTAAATATAGATATTGGTGTTACTTTTCACATGATTTCGAATGGAGTGCATTGAAAAAGTTTTATTTTCTACATTATTTCTACTAAACTTACATTAAGCTTGAATCAATTATGATGTCATATTGAATTTAGCACCAAAAGACATTCTAAAGTAATTTACTAGATCTTGACCTTCTTATTCAGGCAAAAGTTCAAAATAAATAAAAATGCAGTAGGTAGAAATACATGTAGCTATTATATCTGCTGTATAAGACTTAAATGGATTTTTATTTGCATCAATGGGATGCAGATCTAATACTTTTAAATCTTAAACAACATACTTGCATCAAGAAGGTCAGTGATATAAAAAAACATTGATAGATATGTACATATTACCAATGCTTCTAAAATTGAATTTTAAATGGAAGTTATTTTTTTTAATTTTGATAATTTTCCTGATAGCATTTTTGAGACCATTTAAAAAATTATAAGAACAAGAGGAAAGTATAAAAACGATTAAAAACAAATTTTAAAAAAGGCAAGAAATTGTACTCACGCTGAACCTGGGCCATTTGAATGTGTGTAGTCTCTTCCCAATAGGTACCAAATAACTAACAAAACCAATCGTCAACTATTTCAGCAAAGAGGAAATAAAACTCAAGGATTTTATTAAAGGAAGTATGTACACACTAGGGATTGTGTATATGAGAGACAAAGAAAAAGACAGAAATGGGAAGAGGAGAAACTATGTGTCCATAGGTGTTTTCTACTTACTCTATTCCAAACAATTAAATCTGTTATGAAGAAAATAAAAGTGTAGCTATATTCATTTAAATAAAGGGGTATCTTGGCCGGAAATCCTCAGGGTTTGACCATCACATCTGCTTAAATTAAGATTTTGTATCAATGGACACATAGTTTCTCCCCTTTCCATTTATCTCTTTTTCTTTGTCTCTCATATACATGTAGATACAGTTTGTACATGTATTCACTTGAGAAAGCTCTAACGCCCTTCATCATAAATATGCCGGCGTAAAGCGTTGTATTTCATATACTTTACAAGAAACATGTATTGACGCAAGCGTCAAAAATCTGCCGCAAACCAATTAATTGTTCCTTTTATGAAGCAACTAAAGACTGAAATTGTGATCTGTTTTTAAAATATCTTATATTTACCTGTTAATATATATCTTTCTGACATTAAACGCTTGTGCATGACATTGCATGATTTTCTTAATTATATAATGCATGTTCAGTATTACATGTATTTAAGCAAAGTACCCCTGGTCCTCTGCGTCAACAAACCGTAGGTCGATCTGTACAATTAAGAGGCATTTACATAAAAAAGTTTAAAACTAAAGTTTAATGTAATCTACAACTAGATATGCAGTGTAGTTTTAATTTTATAAAAACGCAACAAATATGTGGGACTCATTGCTCTCTCTAAGAGGAAAAAAACTAAACTCCCTCTAGATCCGCCACTACATTTCTTCTCTTTCAATTTCTTTGAGTTGTAGCGGGAAATTTCTTGGCACATTGTAAAACGTGCATTATCCTCCTCTGCTAGGCCTAATCTTGTAATATTCTGTAGCCTTCTAGGTCTTTTGATGAATTAACATTTAACCATATTTTTGAAAATGTTTATATATGTACATGTGTACACGTCATTTTAAAATAAATACGTACAAAATATCCTGTTTAAATAGAGAAAGTGAATTGTGCAATATACGTAACGCGGTCTTTGCTTTAGACTATGCCCAAAACATGTCCTAATTTTCTCCGCACCTCAAACACACAGGGGTCGGTAACATACTGTTTTTGATTTTACGTATTCACTATATATATATACAAAAAAAAAGGAAAGGGAAACAACGTCAGTCCGAATTTACAAGGGTCGATCTCGGAAATCTTTCGTATTTCATAGAAAAAAGAATGTAGCCAATTAAATTATAAGTAGAAATCATACTACTATAAATATTCTTAAATAAAACAGAAGCCTCGTTACTTTTTATAGCGTTTAAGATGGGTAATACTAACTCGATATCCCGTTGTGCTAGTCGATGTACTTTAAGTCGTCCACTAAAACGAGGCAAAATTCGCACATTTTCTCCAGTTTTGAAGTCTTTCCGGAGATGGAAAATACAAAGTAAAGATCCAGCGTTCACGAAAATCATCCTTTTCTTTTGTTAATTGCAATTAAAAGGTACAACATCTCCGATTTGGATAAATACGGTAGCTTTTTTCGTTCACTGAGAGGCTCGAGCCCAGAACAGACGACATTTTGGAAAAACCCATAATTGGTAAAAGGCGGAGCGTGATTGGTCAGATCTGTTCTAGAAAAGCACCATTGACCAATCACATCGCGCGTTAAATATTGGATGCAATGTTTAACGAATTTAGTGGACGACTTAAACTACATCATTTGCATGACAGGATATCGGATCTGCAAAACACGACTTACACGATTCTTAAATGACCGCGATGGTATTTTTATTAAAGAGTGATTATTACTGAATGATCCCAGACGTTATTTCACGAACTGCAAGGTATTTTATTGAAAACACGAGTCATTTCCGAGATTTACCCTGTGTAAATTCGAGCTGACGTTGTTTCCCTTTCTCTTTTTGTATACATATAGTGATTACGTAAATTCAAATACAGTATGTTACAGGCCCCTGTGCTCAAACATGTCAAAGTTTCTCGATCAGGATTGGATGAAATATTTACCTCATTCTTTATAAAAAAAATTATTTTGTTTTTATTGTGCGTTCTTGGTAAACATTTAGACGCTCTTTTTAATGTACTATTATATTAATGTAAAAAACATTTTTTATTTAAATTGTTTTAACTCCGCAGAAACGCACAGCGACTTCAAACTTTCATATCATATAACCGACCGCCTCCTGGCGGCCGGTAATGATTCTTTAAAAGTTATTTTCATTTCTTATATTTACATTTGTCTCTGGTGATTTGTCAACATCAAGTATATGAAGACGTTGCAATTGAGTTTTTCAATTTCACGTGCAGTTATTCATGTTCACACATGGTTATTCAATCATGAGAAAATTAACAGTATTCCTATTTGCAAAGAATGTTAAGGACAACTATTTGGAAATGTTAATATTATATTAAAATATTTATATTTCCAATGTCTTTGTCCGAGAAAAAATTACAAATTGTAATATTAATGTACTTTATTTCGCCATCAATGTGTTGGTGCGGTTCCATTAAAAAAAAAACACGTGTAGGGCGGAACAAACAGCTAGACAGAAGAAGGGCTTGGAGCACGTGGATTGGCAGAATCAAAGCATGTTAATATGAGGAATAACTGTCAGATTTTCAATTTCATGACGATGTTCAGTCGATTGGCTTGCGTAATAATTCTATGCCTTCGGCGTTTATGCAAATCATCACCAAACCCAATCGATTGATCACATCATGAAATCGAAAAAATAAGACAGCTATTTCTAAAAAAAAATATAACTCACTGACAACTTATCAGAATTAAATGTAAAATATATTTACAATATATTGAAACTCTTCGACATTCATAATTATCTAAATAGCTAATTTTGGAGTGATCTTTGATGAAATGTTCAAACAAATCTCAGTGCTAGACTTATTCTGAATTTTAATTTTCAAGTAGTTTTTAGCTCACCCGAGCTGAAGGCTCAAGTGAGCTTTTCTTATCAAAATTTGTCCGTCGTCTGTCGTTGTCGTTGTCGTTGTTGTTGTCGTCGTCGTTGTAAACTTTTCACATTTTCATCTTCTTCTCAAGAACCACTCGGCCAATTTCAACCAAACTTCTCACAAAGTATCGTTGGGTGAAGGGGATTCAAGTTTGTTCAAATGAAGGGCCACGCCCTTTTCCAAGGGGAGATAATCATGAATTTGTTAAAAATTAATGGCATTTTTAAAAAATCTTCTTCTCCAGAACCGCTGGGCCAGGAAAGATGAAACTCATGTGGAAGCATCCTCAGGTAGTTTAGATTCAAGTTTGTTCAAATCATGACCCCCGGGGCAAGAGTGCGGCCAAAATGGCCGACCCAAGTTTTACATAGGAATATATAGGAAAAATTTTAAAAATCTTCTTCTCCAGTACCACTGGGCCAGGAAAGATGAAATCATGTGGAATCATCCTCAGGTAGTGTAGATTCAAGTTTATTCAAATCATGACCCCCGGGGCAAGGGTGGGGCCAAAATGGCCGACCCAATTTTTACATGGAATATATAGGAAAAATCTTTAAAAATTTTCTTCTCCAGAACCAATGGCCAAAGAAAGACGAAACTCATTTCGAAGCATCCTCAGGTAGTGTAGATTCAAGTTTGTTCAAATCATGACCCCCGGGGCAAGGGTGGGGCCAAAATGGCCGACTCAATTTTTACCTGGGGATATATAGGGAAACCTTTTAAAATCTTCTTTTCAAGTACTTCAAAGCTATGATTAGTGATATTTATATGGAATCATCCTCAGGTAGTGTAGATTCTAGTTTGTTCAAATGATGAACGCCTGGAGGGGGGGGGGGGGTGAAGTAAATTCAAGCCTGATGTGCTCAGGTGAGTGCTTTGGCCCCTGGGCCTCTTGTCACATTTTTGACTTCTTTTCAAGAACCACTGGGCCAATTTCAACCAAACTTGCCACTAAGCATCCTTTGGTAAAGGGGATTCAAGTTTATTGAAATGAAGGACCACGCCCTCATTCAAGGGGAGATAATTGGGAATTAATAAAAGTTTGGTGGCATGATTTAAAAATCTTCTCAAAAACCACTGTGCCAGGAAAGATGAAACTTATATGGAAGCATCCCCAGGTAGTGTAGATTCAAGTTTGTTCAACTCATGACCCCCAGGGGTAGGGCGGGGCCACAATGGCTGACCAAAGTTTAACATAGAAATATTTAGGAAAAATCTTTAAAAATCTTCTTCTCAAGAATAACAAAGCCATAATTGATCATATTTATATGGAAGCATCCTCAGGTAGTGTAGATTCAAGTTTGTTCAAATCATGACCCCCCCCCCCTTCCGGGGGTAGGGCGGGGCCACAATGGCCGACCAAAGTTTTACATAGAAATATATGAGAAAATTCCTTAAAAATCTTCTTCTCAAGAACCACTGTGCCAGGAAAAATGAAACTTATGTGGAAGTATCCTCAGGTAGTGTTTATTCAAGTTTGTTCAAATCATGACCCCTGGGGTAGGGCAGGGCCACAATGGCCAACCAAAGTTTTACATAGAAATATTTAGGAAAATTCTTTAAAAATATTCTCCTCAAGAACCACTGCGCCAGGAAGGGTGAAACATATTTGGAAGCATTCTCAGGTAGTGTAGATTCAAATTTGTTCAAATCATGACCCCCGGGGGTAGGGCGGGGCCACAATGGCCAACGAAAGTTTTACATAGAAATATATAAGAACATTCTTTAATAATATTCTTCTCAAGAATAACATAGCCTGATTGATCAAATTTATATGGAAGCTTCCTCAGGTAGTGTAGATTCAAGTTTGTTCAAATCATGACCCCCCCCCCCCTCCGGGGGTAGGGCAGGGCCACAGTGGCCGACCAAAGTTTTACATAGAAATATATAGGAATTTTTTTTAAAAATCTTCTTCTCAAGAACCACTGTGCCAGGAAAGATGAAACTTATGTGGAAGCATCCTCAGGTAGTGTTAATTCAAAATTGTTCAAATCATGACCCCTGGGGGTAGGGCGGGGCCACAATGGCCGACCAAAATTTTACATAGAAATATTTAGGAAAATTCTTTAAAAATCTTTTTCTCAAGAATAACAAAGCCATAATTGATCATATTTATATGGAAGCATCCTACGGTAGTGTAGATTCAAGTTTGTTCAAATCATGACCCCCAGGGGTTGGGCGGGCCAACATGGCCAACCAAAATTTTACATAAAAATATATAGGAAAATTCTTTAAAAATCTTCTCAAGAATAGCAAAGCCAAGATTGGTCATGAGACTACTTTTGGATTCAAATTTTTCAATAATAAACCAATTTCTACTTTTTCCTAGCCACAGTGCTCAGGTGAGCGATGTGGCCCATGGGCCTCTTGTTATGATAAATTATCATGATTATCAATATAAGTGAGCATGTTAGTTGCTGATTTTCCAATGCATACACATTTACATTGAAAATTGCAGGTATTTCAGAGGGACAATAAAAACAAAGACACCAAGACACCCAGTCACGACAAGCAAATGATTGTCTAAAGTATTAAATATAGCTCTAAGTTTGACGACTTTCACTGATATAAAGTGATCTCATTATATGGGTAGAAAAATCCTGAAAGGGATTTAAAACAATAATCAATCAATCATTACTAATGATAGTTTAACAACATACGACTTTAAAAACTGGGATTTTTTTAAAAAGAAATACACATTGCATAGACTATCCCTATAAAACATTTTTCTGAATTCAGAGTGAAAAACACAGAATAAATGATTTTTTTTTTTACAAAAAATGTGTACAGTGAGGCAATAATTATTATTTGTAATTATATCCAATGTACGTATAACTATGAAATGCAAGTATTATGTTTTCATGTCAGCATTAAATTTATAAATGTACATTCATAATACATGTAATGTGATGCGCTTTTGTCTTGATGAATTAAATTTGCCATGATAAGACAGCCCAGGTATTCCCACATACGAGGTTGTTACGCAGTACTGTTAAGGCCTACTATGAGAAATTAAGGGAAATTAATAGACGTGCAAAAAAGGGGGACCGTTTTAAAACTGCATTTATTTTAATTAAGCTATTTTATTATCACAGAAGACAAAAACTTATGGAAATAGCATAGTATATTCCACTCTGTACTGTTTGAAGTTTGGTCCCATTGATGGGCAGTCACGTGAGGATTGATAGTTCGTATACTGAATAAAGGTCATGAACAAATTTCAATATTGCAAGGGCATAATCTAGTTGAAATTAAAAATTCAAGCTATTAATTGTTTCTGAATACTTTGTAAGTTCTGCAAAGTGCTGCTGCTTTGAATAGAATTCGTGTTTTAATAGTGAAATTTTCAGGTAAATAAGCCAATGTCGAAATATGTTTGACTTTTATCATAGTTAATGTATAATCGCAATAAACAAAGGATATATATTGGTATTAATTGACTATTTAAAACCTGATAAATAATATTCTGTTTAATAAAAAAAAACCGCATTTTTCATTGTTAAACTTTTCCTCAATCTGCCTCTCACAGCACATGAAATACGTCATTTTTACCAAAATGACGTCATGATTACAAGTTCATCGCGATCAGTGCTTTGTCTGTATAACCAGCTTCATGGGACTTAACTAGATTGATTGGTTGATTGCATATTGATAAACGTCTCTATTGAGAATATTTCACTCATATGGAGACGTCACCGTATGTCGGTGAAGGGTTTCAAATTTTGACCTGTACTCTGCACTCAGGGCCATCGAGCAGTGAGGGTTCTTTATCGTGCCAACGCCTACCGTGACACGGGACCTACGTTTTTAAGGTCATATCCGAAATACCCGTGACTTAGCTTTCACTTCTAGTGCCGAGCCCTTGGCGAAGGAACAGTCGCTACCTTTGTTTACGTCTTAGGTATGACGCAACGCCGCGATCGAAAATCGAACCCGGGCCTCCCGATCACGAAGCGAACGCTCTACCACTAGGCATTGATAAGTTTTATTGTTGTTTATAATGATAACACAGTGAAAATGTGCAAACTATTTCATTTTCAGGTAAAATGAGAAATACATAAAAGTCATATTTTTGTGTGACGTCACAGTAAACTTTTCCCGTATAAATTAAAACCCGTCCCTTTATTTAAGCCTTAACAATGCTGCGTAGAAAAGTTCGCCGACACATTGATTTACGGAAAATCTAGATTCTATTGTGTACTGTGAAATGTGACCTATGTCTTATTGAATTCCCATCTGTTGTTTCTTGGTATGTAAAAAATCAGGTCCATTTACTATAACTTTGAAAATTTACAACGAATTTACTATGGGGTCATAGGATTCACGGAGCAATCACATGACGTTAGTGACGTGATAACCATATTTCAAACCCGAAAAGATTTTTTATTAGTTCTAAATATATTAAATTTCTTGTTTTTTTCTACTTAAAAATTAAATATCAATATCGAGATGTTACTTTTCCTCTATAGTGTATTAAGTGTTGTTTGAATACTAGCGAGATCTTTAAATGATTGTCTACGGAGTTAAGCGATAATGATAAGGCTTGAAACAATGCAAAATCCTAAGATGCAACCAATTGTCTTTTTTACTTGTAGACAACTCTTAGCAGCATATAGAAGGATTTCAGTTTATTTATTGACATTTTCCGGTCTACACAAATAAATTTTAGTAGCTTGGTTCTAACATAATGTTCAATGACGTTCCCATTCGTGACTTTCATTTTTCGTGCTGATTATGTAGAATTGGCTATAAAACATTCATACCCATCCATTTCAATTCAAACTTTCACCAAGTGACGTTTCATGAATACTGTAACGGCAGGTTATATCTAATAAATCTGTTTTCGCTTCAACTGTGCATTTTTTAATTTCATTAAAAATTTAAAATTTCTAAGTAATATGAACGTTTAATAAAATAGCATGCTCCGTGAAGCATGTTTTGTCAAAATAACATAGCTGTATATTTTTTTAATTACCACTGGAAAACAACCAAATCTTTGTATATTTATTGGAAAAAAGGTAAAGTTTTTATTTGGAGCGTTTAACCGGTTTCATGGAAATAGCGCACTCACAATAGAACTTGTCTGCGAGCTTTTCTAACAACCCTCGTAAATATGATTTTTAATAACAACCGTTCATTTCATTTGAACCGCATGTCCTTTATTAGTTATCTATATGTTCAATATGTCAGCTTTTAAAATTTTTAATGCTCCAAAATTCAAAATTTAATTCGATTTATCATACTTATACTGGATTGATTTCTAAACTATATTAAAATATTAAAAACAGGGATAAAATTAGATTTCAATTAATGTTCTACAAAACTTTTTTCTTTACTTCACACTAAAATATTAAGAGAAGTGAAGGAGAATTTTCAGGAGTATTGAGCAACAAAATAGTCAAAAAGTGCAGATCGGATAATCGTACTTATTAACACCAAGGCACCTTCAAACATTGAAATCACAAAAATACCAAAATCACAGCATCCAAATGTAAAAGGTTGAAAACACTTTATACATTGATTCCCTATGATAAGATTGTCTAGGCATATTTCTTTTAATAAGTGCAGACGCTTTGACATACCCGAGAGCTGCTTTTTCAATAAAAATGAAACGATTAATCTACTTTCATTGTCACTGGTCAATTGTAAAATAATTTTGTAAAAGTAACTTTCTGATTTTACAAACAAGTTCATCGACAATTCATAAGTTTATATTAAAAATATATAACAAAACACAAGTTTTGATGTATTTAATACAAAAAAGTGTTAGTTAAAAATGTTGCTGAGAAAAAAAAAATGTCGGAGTTTAAATGCATTCTGAGAGTACACCTTTAGCAAGAATGGGTAGAAATTCAGTATTGAATCGTGCTAGGGCTTGTTTCTCGTACAATTATTATAATTACAAAAAGCACGATCCCGACTACCAGAGAGATGAAGACAAAGAGGCGCGCGCGTTTAGACTGAACTTCCGCTTCTAAAACGTCGCCACCGGATGCTGCCTCTTTCGCCTGTAAATTTAAAATACGACATCTTTGATTTATTTATAATCGTAACATGTTAATAAGAAATTAATTCGTCTTTACAGCATTTTTAAAAAATAGGGCTACGATAAAAAATTGAACAAAAACTGTTCCGATAAATAATCTCTTTTTAGCATCAGATAATACTTTCTCTAAATAAATGTATTTCTTATTCGAGTAAATATGCTTTTATCATGAAACATTTTCGCTTTGTATTTTAAAATGTGTTTGCCTGGTATAATTTGAAATTGGGTTTCTCAAGTTTCTTCCATATATGAAAAGATAATTATGACTTCGTTTCTAGGTGCACGTACCCTGTATGCGGAATAAATAGCGACGATTCCAGTCGGCCAGAAGCAACACAAACAAGTGAGTATAGCGGGAACCATCCAGTCCCTCTGAGGAGGCTGAGGCACGACGACCGTGGCGGGGACAGGCTGTGTGACCTAAAAAAGAAATAACACCAGTGAAACCTGTCTAATCCGACATGCTCTGGAAGACAAATTCTGTGTCAGAGTAGAGAGGGTGTCGAATTACATGCAAATTTGTAAATTTCGAAAGAAATCTATCATCGGAATTGTCAGTGTGACGGATTGAGTAGGTGTCAGATTAGACAGTTTTCACTGTATAGAGATAAGTTGACGCCATTCTCTAATTTACATAATGTGTGTTGACCTTTTTTAAAAGAAGAATGAATATACGCCCTACTCTATGTTGTAGGTCTTACTTCTTATTATGGAAACACAGTTACACATGCATTTCTTACTCAATATTTGGACACCTTTGTGTCAAGATAATTTAATATAGTTTTATTCAAATTAAGAAGTACAGTAACAAGATTAAAAAAAAGAATATGAAAGCTACACCCCACCCCCCACCACCCAACCCACCCAAAAAAAATACATGTCTATAATCATGATCAGATAATGTTGAATTGCTTTTGAATGTTTGTTCAAAAATATGTCTAAGTATTTAAAAACACAGGGAATTAATACACATTTATGGACTGTGTTTAAGGGTAACATGCATTTTCTCAGAACCAAGAATCAAACTGTTGTTTTCCTGAAGCGATAAGGCCCAAAACAGACAGTTTTGTTCCAGAGTCAACAAAACGCATTTTGCACGAGAACACAGTCAATAAATGTTTTGTTATACCGTTCATTTTAATTTTTGTTTGAAATACATGTACATACACACTGCCATCCTTGATGTAACCTGAGTTCCGTTGTACCAAAAAAGACAAAGGGATAAATTTCCACTCATGTTAACGTGTAACTAAGTGAACAAACATCTCATCGACTGGATCACTCAGCAGTTAAACATCGATGATTTGTTTTTTCTGCTCTGCATTATTGAATCTTTTGCATAAACAGTAAATTTTCATTCAAAATGGGAGTGAAACCTATACCCCCCTCCCTTGACAGTGGCGTATTTTCTGATAATATGTAGGCTTGTTGCTAGCGCTCTCGAGCGCTAGCAAGTACGTTAGTCCAAATGTTTTGAATACGCATGCTCGGCTTCATGGTCGTGCATTCTGGGAAAACTGAGAAAACTACTATAGATAGACCGCACGATAACAATTTCGTTATATCATGTTGTAGCATTAAATAACTATGTTTATTTAGTGTGTAGCTAACACTCTAAAGATAACTTCATATTTGTAATATTTCAAATTCCGGGTTTTTTACTGACGGAAAAGCCCGAGTCATTATCTGATTGTTCTTAACAATGGCAAGGGAGGTTTTATTTTTACGTCTAAACACAACCAAATAGATTCTAATTTCTGATTGGTCAATTCAGCCAATCTTACAAATTCCAGAAGCAAGAATTTACACTAAAAAATAACGAATAAATCCATAATTTGTGTTTAAAAAATTCTGAAATGTATGGCTTTTAATCCAATATTTCTTGACAAAGATAACCCTAAGGACCAAGCTACTTCACATGCGTTCCAAACTCTCTGGATTCTTTATACAACATACACTTTGATTATTATGTATATTCCTTTTAACTCCCCTGTATTTTCTTTGCTACATTGCCAAGAAATTCTATTCTTTAAATCAGCTCACACAAGCAATGTCTCAATCGGCATCTTCTTCATATTATACAGCCCTCCCCCCTCTCAAGTCAATGTCAAATAACTATGTTCCGTTGCGCCAAAACTCCAATAGGTAACCCCCCCTCGTTTCACCGATGTGTATATGAAATACAAATTCACAAAACAATAATAACTTTATCACTCTCCATCCTTGATAAAAAAAAAAGAATTCAGCAAAATAAATCACTTTATCACGGATCCTCCTTTCTGTGTTTAAAAATTACTACGGCGCTAGCTCACGTCTCTTTTTTAAAAGATAAACTTGTGTGAATTAAGTCACCTGAGGTGCAAAGTATGGGTAGACAAGGAGTTTACTTTCGATAGGTATGGGAGATGTTCAAAGGGGGCGTTTTTTTAAACTCAGATACCTACAATTTTAATTTGACCAGTGAAAATAATATTGTACATATATCACAGTTTATATCGTGATGTGAAGACCACATAACAAAACGGAAAACTTATCCTTTTACTCGATATCTGCTTAGAAAATATGGAAACTTCCTTACTGAATAATCAAAATTTGATCAAAATGTTGATTTTCCTACTAACAAATATAAATAAATGCAAGTTATCAATTTTTTCCTGGGATACTGTTGTTTTTTATTAAATTTTCTGATACAGAATTGATATAAATAACACTTGAACTCTAAGGCCAATAGTTTTGTCCTTGAATATAAAGCAAAACGGTAAACATAATCGGATTGGTATATAAAAGTGCGGATTGCTAAGACTGTTTTTTTTTCATTTCCAACAAAATAAATTAATAGGTACGATTTATTATCAAATCACCACCCCTTTATTCAACCAAATTTTTATTCTCGAGAAAATGATGTGTAGGCTACAGCCTTTTTGCCTACATGGAATATACGCCACTGCTTCTTAATTTCACAAATCTTAACATTTTCTGCTGGTAATTATCATTATACGCTCGTAATTTAAGAAATAAAGTCCGCGTTTTCGTGAATGTTGCAGAATAACCTCCGAGGTCGAGAAATGTTGTTTGAAAGATAAAAGCCGAGGCTTTTATATTTCAAACAAATTTCGAGACCGAGGAGGTTATTCTGCATCATTCACGAAAACGCGGACTTTATTTCTATTCTGCCAAGATCGATAAAGGTATCACACCGGTAATTGACCAATCAAAATGAACTTAGTCAAATGTAGGTCCATATATATAGAATTAATTTTCTTTTCTTTTGAGGCGTTTTTCTATTTTCTTCCATGCCATTTTTACAACTTTGGTACCTGTGCCTAGTAAATTTTATGTACTTTGTGAATAAAGAAAGGTTTTGGACAGGAACTATTTTTTTCATGGCATAGGAGGCTACTTCCTGTAGTGCACTCGAGGTGTTTATAAACACAGTGAAAACACGTGGATTTGAGGGTAGCCCTGTTTGCAGATGGAAAAAGTCCGAAAATGCCGTGTGGGTACCCTGTTTTTTGGTGTCAGCTAATGTGACAGGTAATGTTTAACACCTTCTGCTAAATATTTTTTCATGTAAACAAATACCTGATTTTTAACGATTTTATATTCTATATAGAATTATATAGTGAAAACAATTACCGGTGTGATACCTTGAAGGTGATTGTGAAAAATCATTTTAATCCTTATTAAAGACATTTTTCATTTTTAAAAGGCATATTTTAACAAAATATGTGATTTTATTAACTTTTTGTTTGAAAACACACAATTTTAAAATTAGAATTAGAATTTACATTATTTTTCACAGATTTCTGTTTAAAAATTAACAATAGGTTATATTTTACACTCAATACTTTAAAATATGACTAAAAAGGTAGCATTATGCATCTAAAATGTGGAAAGAAGTCAGAGAATATTGTTTTTTCATTTTATATGACTTAACATTATTTGCACCAGCTGACCGCAGTCAATTATAGTGTCTACAGACTTTGCGGTAAAGGGTGTTAAAGCTGATTTTTCAAGAATAGACTAATTCTAGGTTTGCGAATGAATTTTTAGCACAAGCGACAACTGCGATAAAATGTAAACAAGTAAAAATGTTTTCACGGAATGATAATTTCTACAGACACATGATTTATTATAATTTATTCAGACCTCCAGTGATACATACATTACTGCATTGGAAGAACAGAAATAATGAAATGAGTCAGATCTGTCTAATAAACTTAATACATAAGCTACATAAGTAAAATTCATTATGAATTTTTCACAGTAAGGAAGGTTATGACCAAAAAATCCTGAAATACTGTCAAGGTCTGCATGATAATACTTATTTAGAGTTCTAACCATGCATCATACATGTAGTGCGGAATGTCACTTGGCACCATGGCATGCCTTTTGTGGTTCTTAGGACTTTATTTATGCTTTCGCAGCTGACATTCATGTTTTTTCAGTTTATCGGAGACTGTTTTTTGTTATTTTTTCATTTATATGTAGGTGTTGACTGTCACTTTTAAATAAAGTCTCAGTCAGTGATGCTTATATGAGCATGATCTATTAAGTATATCATTGTACTGAAATATTAATAAATTCCAAATTTAACTGATGAAGAAATTTGGCATATTTAGATAATTGAAATATCAGAATAACTATAATTCAGCTAATAAGGTGCACATTTCTTCTCAGATCACTTCCTATAAATTTTATCAGCAGTTTTTGTACACCCACCCACCTCAAAGAATCATGGAGGATGTCCTGAATCTGGTCTCTGTGATGCATTTTGTCTCATAGAAAAGTGTTCAAACTCATTAAAATGTTTAATATTTATATTTTAAAATTTAAATGTTTATTTTTTTATGTAAATTTGTTGAAACAAAAAGATATAATCTTGCATAAATCATGGAAATTCATTAAACACCTTTGGAATTCCTGAATAAATCCATGAAAAGAGAATAATTATGCATGTTAAATTGAAATTTCATGGCTAATTTGTGTCTTAAGAGAAAGCCAGTTGCATAAATCACAACAATAAATTACATCTGAATTGTTGTCTCCAGTTTCTTATCATCAAAGCCAGTTTAATGGAGTGTGGGAGCTGTGAAGAACCTCCCTAGATGCTGATATCATTTTGACTGCCCTGAGTTACAACACAGCATTTAGATAAACTTCTGCACAGCAGCTTGTAGACACATACCTAGGCTTTATTTGGAACATAAATTGACCAGATACAGTTTTCATTATCAACCCAGTATTTAACAATTTCTGTATTTTTGTTCATTCTTTGAAGGGGAAAATGCAACTTTGTTATGTAATAATTACATAATGGTCTTAGACTTGTAAACTCTTTTCTGTTTGTGGTGAAGAACAAAACATATACTCTCCACGGATAAAAAATTGGTTGCCAAGCTTATTCTTTTAATGATGAAATTCTGCTTCAAAAGATGCACAAAAAACTGCTTCCAGAGTGCTGTGTGTGTTGTTCTTGACTGCTCTGGAGTAAGGGAGATAAATGCTTCATATCTTCAGAAATAAGGGGATTTAGATCACCAGACTTAGGGATGTTGGGGACAATTATTTAATGAATCTCAGGTGCAAAAATGGAAAAAATCGAACACCTTCAAAGGTCCTTCAAGGTATCACACCGGTAATTGACCAATCAAAATGAACTTAGTCAAATGTAGGTCCATATATATAGAATTAATTTTCTTTTCTTTTGAGGCGTTTTTCTATTTTCTTCCATGCCATTTTTACAACTTTGGTACCTGTGCCTAGTAAATTTTATGTACTTTGTGAATAAAGAAAGGTTTTGGACAGGAACTATTTTTTTCATGGCATAGGAGGCTACTTCCTGTAGTGCACTCGAGGTGTTTATAAACACAGTGAAAACACGTGGATTTGAGGGTAGCCCTGTTTGCAGATGGAAAAAGTCCGAAAATGCCGTGTGGGTACCCTGTTTTTTGGTGTCAGCTAATGTGACAGGTAATGTTTAACACCTTCTGCTAAATATTTTTTCATGTAAACAAATACCTGATTTTTAACGATTTTATATTCTATATAGAATTATATAGTGAAAACAATTACCGGTGTGATACCTTGAAGGTGATTGTGAAAAATCATTTTAATCCTTATTAAAGACATTTTTCATTTTTAAAAGGCATATTTTAACAAAATATGTGATTTTATTAACTTTTTGTTTGAAAACACACAATTTTAAAATTAGAATTAGAATTTACATTATTTTTCACAGATTTCTGTTTAAAAATTAACAATAGGTTATATTTTACACTCAATACTTTAAAATATGACTAAAAAGGTAGCATTATGCATCTAAAATGTGGAAAGAAGTCAGAGAATATTGTTTTTTCATTTTATATGACTTAACATTATTTGCACCAGCTGACCGCAGTCAATTATAGTGTCTACAGACTTTGCGGTAAAGGGTGTTAAAGCTGATTTTTCAAGAATAGACTAATTCTAGGTTTGCGAATGAATTTTTAGCACAAGCGACAACTGCGATAAAATGTAAACAAGTAAAAATGTTTTCACGGAATGATAATTTCTACAGACACATGATTTATTATAATTTATTCAGACCTCCAGTGATACATACATTACTGCATTGGAAGAACAGAAATAATGAAATGAGTCAGATCTGTCTAATAAACTTAATACATAAGCTACATAAGTAAAATTCATTATGAATTTTTCACAGTAAGGAAGGTTATGACCAAAAAATCCTGAAATACTGTCAAGGTCTGCATGATAATACTTATTTAGAGTTCTAACCATGCATCATACATGTAGTGCGGAATGTCACTTGGCACCATGGCATGCCTTTTGTGGTTCTTAGGACTTTATTTATGCTTTCGCAGCTGACATTCATGTTTTTTCAGTTTATCGGAGACTGTTTTTTGTTATTTTTTCATTTATATGTAGGTGTTGACTGTCACTTTTAAATAAAGTCTCAGTCAGTGATGCTTATATGAGCATGATCTATTAAGTATATCATTGTACTGAAATATTAATAAATTCCAAATTTAACTGATGAAGAAATTTGGCATATTTAGATAATTGAAATATCAGAATAACTATAATTCAGCTAATAAGGTGCACATTTCTTCTCAGATCACTTCCTATAAATTTTATCAGCAGTTTTTGTACACCCACCCACCTCAAAGAATCATGGAGGATGTCCTGAATCTGGTCTCTGTGATGCATTTTGTCTCATAGAAAAGTGTTCAAACTCATTAAAATGTTTAATATTTATATTTTAAAATTTAAATGTTTATTTTTTTATGTAAATTTGTTGAAACAAAAAGATATAATCTTGCATAAATCATGGAAATTCATTAAACACCTTTGGAATTCCTGAATAAATCCATGAAAAGAGAATAATTATGCATGTTAAATTGAAATTTCATGGCTAATTTGTGTCTTAAGAGAAAGCCAGTTGCATAAATCACAACAATAAATTACATCTGAATTGTTGTCTCCAGTTTCTTATCATCAAAGCCAGTTTAATGGAGTGTGGGAGCTGTGAAGAACCTCCCTAGATGCTGATATCATTTTGACTGCCCTGAGTTACAACACAGCATTTAGATAAACTTCTGCACAGCAGCTTGTAGACACATACCTAGGCTTTATTTGGAACATAAATTGACCAGATACAGTTTTCATTATCAACCCAGTATTTAACAATTTCTGTATTTTTGTTCATTCTTTGAAGGGGAAAATGCAACTTTGTTATGTAATAATTACATAATGGTCTTAGACTTGTAAACTCTTTTCTGTTTGTGGTAAAGAACAAAACATATATACTCTCCACGGATAAAAAATTGGTTGCCAAGCTTATTCTTTTAATGATGAAATTCTGCTTCAAAAGATGCACAAAAAACTGCTTCCAGAGTGCTGTGTGTGTTGTTCTTGACTGCTCTGGAGTAAGGGAGATAAATGCTTCATATCTTCAGAAATAAGGGGATTTAGATCACCAGACTTAGGGATGTTGGGGACAATTATTTCATGAATCTCAGGTGCAAAAATGGAAAAAATCGAACACCTTCAAAGGTCCTTCAAGGTATCACACCGGTAATTGACCAATCAAAATGAACTTAGTCAAATGTAGGTCCATATATATAGAATTAATTTTCTTTTCTTTTGAGGCGTTTTTCTATTTTCTTCCATGCCATTTTTACAACTTTGGTACCTGTGCCTAGTAAATTTTATGTACTTTGTGAATAAAGAAAGGTTTTGGACAGGAACTATTTTTTTCATGGCATAGGAGGCTACTTCCTGTAGTGCACTCGAGGTGTTTATAAACACAGTGAAAACACGTGGATTTGAGGGTAGCCCTGTTTGCAGATGGAAAAAGTCCGAAAATGCCGTGTGGGTACCCTGTTTTTTGGTGTCAGCTAATGTGACAGGTAATGTTTAACACCTTCTGCTAAATATTTTTTCATATAAACAAATACCTGATTTTTAACGATTTTTTATTCTATATAGAATTATATAGTGAAAACAATTACCGGTGTGATACCTAAATACGACTGATCGTTTCCTCTATAGAGAAACGAATTAGGTCACCATGTCTCGATTTCGCTGTTCCATTTAACACCAGATGTAAAATTTGTTTGCTTACCAGTGTATAGAATGCAGACGATTTGAGCTTTCGTTACATTAAAAATAGCCTTTTTAGATTATAAATTTGTTCGTAATATGTATTGATCAGTTAGAATGAATAATACAATAACAAAATCATGTTCCTGTTTTACTGCTAAAATCACGTTGTTTAGGGAGGTCCGTGGAATAGCCCCGCTTAGCTATAAAAACCGACATTCCTCAGCAACTTGAAGCAATTTACAGTGTTTTTACCACAAAAGACGACACATCGATGCGGTCTAAACAAGTATTTCATTCTACAGCCAAACATGCATTTGAATTGTTCAGATTTGATACGTGTTTCTGATCTGATAATTTTTTGATGACGTTCGTGATTTATTGGAGAATCATCGGTTTCCTTTGATGTTTTCAGTAATCGTGGCAGAATTCTTCATAACATAGTGATACTCGGACATAATCAGAATTTTATATTAAGTTTTTGGTGCTGCTTTAGAATGTGATGATAATTTTCATTTTATGATGGTTTATTAATTTGGAGAAATCGGAGATCGAGCAATCGAGAGTCACTCGCATTAAATCAGGCAATAGATGTATAAAAAAAAATACTTGATCTTGGAGCGCCACCTGAGTTAGGAATTCTGTCATTTAAATTTAACTGTTTTCTTTTCAATATCTCGTCTTTCATGATACATGTATATTTAATCTAAATCTTTTGTTGTTGTTGTTGTTGTTCTGTGCCTACTTGCCTTACATCCCATAAATTGCACCAACTAATAAACAACATAATGCAGATATAAATAGTGAATAATAATTTAATTAAATCTAATAAATATATCACAGATGAGCTTTTTAATTTCAGGATAACTTAAAAGTCAGACTAATTCAATTAATTCCTGTGGAAAATCTTCCGGATCCTCTGCCACAGTCCCCGTTTCTCAGTTTTCTTGTTTTTTCGTTTCTTTTGAAAAAAAAGAAGTACATGTACATGTTTTTCGAATGCAATATTCGTTTACAGATAAGTCATTCTAGCAAAAATGATTTATATTTCAAGGAGGCTTGGGGGTCAAAAAATTTACTATCATATGTAACTTATTTTTAAGATATGCTATCTTAAGCTGTCAACTATCAATTGCTAATAAAAATTTCATTCATTTTAGCTTTAAAATTTGATGATATTAGTATATCTTTAAATGGAGCTCTTCTTCTAAAGGAGAACAAATTAGTCTAAAAATGACCACTACCACCGATCTCTTAAATATTTAGGAACTTAATATTGCACAATACATATTAATCAAATAAATACACGACATGGTAATTGATGATGTGTACAAATATACCTTTGATTTCTCCTCTAGCTCCACCGCATCAGCCCAGTTATACTCGAATGATAATATTGCCAATTTGGCCTCCTGAAAAAAATAAGATAAAATCTATATAAAATTGTCTATATAATGCCCCCAATGTACTATAGTACTGTTTGGAATCAAAACTAAATTGGAATTTTATTTAGTAAACTTAAGTTCAAAACACCTACCGCGCTGGTAACTGGATATTCTCCGAAATCCAATATCTCGTTCTATAAAGTCAAGACATGGATTATAATTAGAAAGTAGTTGGAACAATTTCATTATTTCAATGAACATGTATTCACAGCAAAATATGAATCGTTTCAGTATATTCATAAGTTGTGTTCCCTTATATTGCAGGCAAATTCCACAACTTGAAATAATTTTGGTTATAGGAACATTTTCTACATTGATGAAAATGTTCAGAATAATATTAGCGAAGATTTAAATTGCATGTATGTGAGTATTTTAATAAACTGATATATATTCAAAATAAATATAATTTTTTAAAATTTTTCCAGTGCATATCTCCTGCCGATAAATATAAATATATTTTATTTGTAAATCCCTCTTTAGCAAAGAAGTATTGGTCTTTTTCAACTCTGATAAAATCATAAGGATTTTATGAGATGTCATTTGGCAATGTTTTCAATGACGTCACAGTTGCTATTATGACATTATAAAAAAAAACATTTTGAGGAAAATTTTATGCAATTTTATTAAAAGTGTAAATTTTCGGTAAACGTTAACATAAAATACTATTTTAATATGACAACAAACCCCTGTTTCTGTAATTTTTCTTATCAATTAAATATTTAGATTTCATGTTTTGTCAAGTTATGAGTGGAATTAATTTTCTATATAATATACATTAATGCTAATAGCAGAACATTTTTTATCAAAAATAATAATTGTCGAAAAATAACTATAATAAATACCCTATGCACAAATGTTCCAAAAATATTAATTTGTTTAAAATTGTACTCACCTGATTTTGGGTATTCATTGTTCTTCAAAGCACAGGTTTTTTTCTCTGATTATTGTCCAGTCATTTTAGCCCAAAAATCGCTAAACTTGCAACTAATTGCAAAAGAATTGTTTTCAATGATTTTGACTTCACTAATATGTGTACTACAACATTAAAAAAATCTTATGTTCTACATGAAGTGGAAAAACATTTTTTTGGGCCAAAAAAAAGAAAAAGTTCGAAAAACCGACAAAAACTGGAGATTTAGCTTTTCTTCATTATTAATCAAATAAGAATACAATTTTTAGTTTGGCAATTTTAAATTTTAGTAAGAAATAATAACTGTAAAATTCTCATATAATAATTTGACTTTTTAAGAATATTTTTGAGGAGGAATGTTCTAATTTTAGTGTAAAAAACAATGAAAACTGGAAATATTTGTAGTTTTCATTAATAAGATTGAAATATACAAATATATATACATGTATAAGAAATATATTCTATTACAATGAGGTTTTGTACTGTTTATCAATTTAGAAATACTAGAAACCAAGGGAAGGGGCACATGAAAG
>PRKT01000065.1:1308122-1327684 GCA_003671525.1 Saccostrea glomerata | reverse complement strand
CACCACCACCAAAAAAAGGAAGAAATTGACGACAGCGGCTTTAAGAGATGCATCCTTAATTTTACGGATATTAAAAAGAAAAAGTTGTGAGGAGGGAAATTACTAGTAATTTTAGCGAAAAATTATCGAAGGAACTTTAAACATACAGACAAACAAACAACAAAACATAAAAAGTCGCTATTTTGCCAGATTTGTTCAGTCTATGTGATATTAAAATAAATTCCACATACTTAAAAGAAGAATACCTGAGAGCAAACAAGCGATTTTAGGGGAATTGAATGTCAGTCTTTATTGACATCTGAGATGCCTGATAGCAAAGAATTTTTAGATAGAGGCAAATATTAGGGGAAATTAATGTTTTAATTGATAAATTGAAAAATACTTAGTGAAAATGACCATTTTACGTCTTTCCCTCAGTACGGAATTGAATTGTACCTCTTCCGATGTTTTTTTTCTGTAAAGCAATACACAATTCTCCTCATAGATTAATGTACAAAAGAAAAAAGAAACAAATATCAAATTGGATCCATTGCACTCTACAAAGAAAAATGCTTGCTTTCAAAAACATGGATTATTGCGTTTAAATGCAAAAAAATTACAACGTTTATTCGCAATATTATTGCGTTTAACCGCAATAATTATTACGATTAAACGCAATAATTGTTGCGTTTAATCGCAAAAGTATTGTGTTTAATCGCAGAAGTATTGCGTTTAATCGCAATATTTTTGCGATTAAACGCAAAAATTATTGCGATAAAACGCAAAAATTATTGCGATCAAACGCAAAAATATTATTGCGTTTAAACGCAATAATCATTGCGTTAAATTGCAATATTATTTCGATCGTTTAATCGCAAAAAATTTCGTTTAATCGCAATCTTTTGTGTTTTGCGTTTAAACGCAAAAATTATTACGTTTAATCGCAATAATTATTTTAAAAAAAACGTTAACGGAACTTATTACAGACTATAATTTTCAAAAAGAAACGTATGGTGGCATATTTCTGCCCCCTACATGCAAGATAAATTATGTTACCATGCAACATATTATGTAGACATGCGACATATTTATTTCAACATGCAAGATAATTATGTTGACATGCAAGTTACCAATCAATTCAGAACATATAATTTAAATATGGTTAAATTTACTTTCTAACGCTCGTATCTGACATTGTAGTTGCAAGATGCAATTTAACATACTTATGTAGACATGCGACTTATTTATATATGTCAACATGCAAGATAATTATGTAGACATGCAGAATATTTATGTCAACATGCAACTTATTGATATCAACATGTAAGATAATTAAGTTAACATGCAAGATATGTATGTTGATATGCAACTTATTATCTTGCATATTGACATAAAAATCTTTTATGTAAAAATATGATTCGCATGTTGGCATAAATAAGTCGCATGTTGACATAAATAAGTAGCATGTTAACATAATTATCTTGCACGTGAACATAAATATCTTGCATGTATAGATAATTATCTCGCATGTCAACATCAGTAACCCGCATCTTGTCAAAATTATGTTGCATCTTGCATCTACGATGTCAGTTACGAGCGTTAGTACGGTACTCTACCCATTTCAAAATCAGATTATCTTAAAAGATTTGTAACTTGCATTTCAACATAATAATCTGGCATGTTGGCATAATTTTGTTGCATGTTGACATAATTTTGTTGCATGTTGACATAATTTATCTTTCATGTAGGGGACAGAAATATGCCACCATAGAAACGAAATAATGATATTAAACAATCATCTCTCTCTCTCTCTCTCTCTCTCTTTATAAAAGACTTTATTTATCAAAACTCGCACCCTCTTGAGGCCTAAAAAATAAACATTATAAAATTGATTATACTGTAAATAACTTATCTGTTTAATTTATGTATTCATGATAGTTTTATATATATATAGAGAGAGGGAGTAAAAGATTTCAACCCCCCTTTTCTGTTTGTACGGTAAAAGATTTCAACCCCCCTTTTCTATTTGTACATGCCAAGAAATCTCGTTCGATTTCCACAGCGATGGAGTCAATAAAAGTGTAATTGATGCAAATCACCCATATTCCCAAAACGCCGGCAAGACAATTTACGGCAGCAGACTTCTGGGAGTGGATCCTAGGTTCTTAGCTTTCTTAGAGAAAAAATAAATGTCTACACCAGGAAGTAGTACCTTATGCCCTAAAAAGTTTCTGTCAAAAATCTTTATTTATTGTAGTATTTTTTTTTATTTTGATTGGCAAAATATAGATTGGTGCAAATTTCTGGTGTCCCTTAGAAGCCTCTCTACCATCTGGTAAAATAAGCAATGAGATAGCGGATGGTCCAGTGCCGTACAATTTCCCCTTTAGTGGGGGCCTGAGATTTGAGGCAGACTGCATCAAACGCTCTATGGAAGCAGGTTATCTAGACTTGTTGATAACATATTTTGCAATGTATATTAAATTATTAAGATTATTTTATCTAAATATCAAATTTGTCTATACATGTATCTCTACAATTCAATGTCTAATAGCAGTAAACGATACAAATAATCAAATTGAAATAAAATATTTTAACATTTAATGGGAAACGCTACTTTCGTTTTTTTTCTTTTAGTAACCGACCATTTTCCAAATATTATAATATTCATAACTTCTCTAAATATAGGAAGATCTGAATGCAGTGAAGTGTCATTTGCTGACAGCCAAGCTATATATCAAATCGTTGATGAAAGTTGTGAAGCAGATCGGAATGGATCCAAAATGGTGAAGAATTCACGTATTTTACTAAGCTACTATAACTATTCGTAAAATGTTACATGATATACTACTTTGTAAGCTTAAAATGACAGTTCAACAAATTCTGAATTTTTCTATGACTTTTAATAAAGTAATCACTGATCTTTTTTTTAATACATGTACTGCAGTATTTCCTTTTCTGCAAAGTAATAAATACTCATGATTTGCATGTAAATTATATATCTTTTTTCATCATTTCCGTAGGTGAATTTAGAAAGGCATGAAAGAAATATTTCCTCATTAATGGTGCATCAGCTTAATCAACACACTATGTATAGTGTACAAATAAATTCTCAATTCCAATTTAATGTTTTAGTGTTTTGATTACACAAAAAATGTTATCTTAGGTAACTTCAGTTAACATATTTCTCTCATGTACAAAAAATTAAAATTACTTAAGTTTGCTTGATCATTGATGTCTATTCTGATAAAGATTAATAAATCTGTAATCATTTCTGTGGAAACTTTTCAATAAATATTGAGATTGTAGGGTGCATTTGATCCTTCTTCCTTCACACTTCAGTCAATAGCATCCAGCAAAGTATATTCTTACCCGCTTAATAAATGTGATGAACACATTTATTTTCTGAAATGGCGCCCTTATGCCCCCAATATTTATGTCGTGATTACACATTTAATTTCACAAATTAGCATTTTCAGCTGCTAAGGGGTAGTTTCGATAAGGCTGTTTTGCGGCCCCTCGAGAAATGTTATGAAATTGTGATATGTTGTAGATAAATGTCTTATCTTCCTAAAAATATGAAAATAATTTATACTGTACACTTTCTGGTCAGGTGATAAATAAAAGTTTAAGTATACCCGTTTCCCTTCATTTTAGGAGTAGGCATATTTAAAACGGGAAACTTAGGTTTTTTCAACGTCAAATCATAAATGAAATGTGGTAAATGTGAATAAAGACATCAAATAACCAATTTCAATATTATTTTTTACAGAAAATTAATAAGATTTATTTTATGTGAATGTTTTTTAAGTTAGAAGATTTTTCTCGAGTTCTGATGGTAACTTTTCTTTAAAAGAGGGAGAATTTAACTTATAAAACATAAATATACAGTATTTATATATATATATATACATAATTATTTACAAGAGGTATTTACCGACAGTTTATATTTGAACATAATAATCAATTTATCACAGTTTTCCCGTACGTAGGGAAGCAAATGTAAAAAAAAAAAATAAATAGACATGAGATAGATCAACTTTGATTGTAATTTACAGGTGTTTAGAACTGTTTGCAATAAATTTTCATCAATTAAAGTTATAGCGCAAAATTTATTGTGAAATTATACAGCAATATTATTTAATGTAATTTTAAATCATGCTTTGAAAAAAATGGATTTCCGAACAATTAAAGAATTGCAAGTACAGGTTTATATTATTTTAAAAGTATATTCAAAAGAATCGCATTGCAATGCTCATATCATAATATTAAACAAAGTCAATATATTTTATCAAGATAGCAATTATTAGTCCCTTACCGGTGAAACCAGAGGGACTACAGGTATAGTTTCCGTATCGTCTGTCTAGCTGTCTAGCTGTCCGTCCCTCTGTCTGTCAGTCTGTCCCATTTGGTTTTCCGCACTTTTCCCTATGATCTCTTGCTTGCATAAACTTTTATTTTGATAAACTTATTTTTCGTATTAAGGATATACGATCCTCAGCCAGGAAGGATAACTCTTTAATTTATAATTTAATTCAAAAAGTCTTCAAATAAAGCTTGAAAATGATATTTTTTCAACAATTATCATTTTATGCCTCTACGTATTATTCAATGTTCTTTAAAGTTTTAACAAACGGTATTTAAAAAGTTGACATTTGTACCTCATAACATTAAGTAAAACTTGCACATTTTTAAAAAAATCAGATTTCTTTTAATTTAGCCTTAGTTTCCAATGTTACTAAGCATGACTTTAAATTAGAAGTGATTTACGGTGTTTTCTTTGAAAGGAAACACTTCATACACTCTGCATTATGAATCGATGGAAGTAAGTAGGAGAAAGTAAAGTACCAAATAAGTGTAAAATTCATGCAATTTTCTTTAAAAGCCTGGATACCTATGATTTTTATTCCTAAAATGTATTTCTTGATCAATTATCAAATAAAAAATATGCAGTAGGTAGTTCAAATCGCATTTCCTGAAAAATAATTTGAGATTTACTAATTTTCCCTATATAATATGATTAAATTTAAAGATGAAGTTAAAAGAAACACCGTGGATAAATACATTTTAATTTGAGAATTTAGAGACATCTTTGTGAGCATTTTCAATTACTCAATGCCTGATTTTCAGAACCTGAGGATCGGATAACCTTAAGTGTATCTTGCTGAATAAGAGATCGAGTTTGAATTCCGCTTCAATGATTTTTTTTTTTTTGCGGAAATATTGAATTGGAATTTACATGTTTTTTGCTTGCACAAAAATACTCTGAATTTTCTGGATTAAAGTATTAATATTTTTCATTTATACCCAACGAGATTGCCACTTTTCCTAAGGATTAAGAATAGAATTAATTTGTGAAAGAGCAAGGATGTGTCAATAAAACCCGCCAAAAAAATTTTAAAAATTGATATCTTTTATATGAAATAAGATTTTTAATTCATTTTTGTGTGAAAGGCTATTAAAATATATAAGTCGTAATATTATAGAGAAAATGATAGCTTCAAATCTGTGTCTAAGTACTGTACCTTTAAAACCAGGTTATACTTGCAGGTAGAAAACTATAATTGGTAATGCAATACTAAATCGAATAAATAGCGAAATGATAAAAAAAAAAACGTAAATAAATTGAATGTCTCCATTTCATTCGAAAAGTTTGAAGTATTTTTTAAAACAACTTAAAGATGCACATTAAGTTCTCAGCATCTGAAACTAGGTTCTTGCTTCACCAATTCTAGTTACATTTAGTAAGTGCTTGTCCAGATCGCAGTTCAAAATACATTTATAAAAAAAAAATTTACGTTCCCTACATAAATATCAACCACACAGAAAAACATAACGAACCTTCTCTAGCAGATTGGAGCAAGGGTTTCTATTTAAAAAAACTAATATAATATTTTTTCTGATATGTATGATACAGAACGTTAAGGAATGGACTCGTTTTCACTTCTTTCGTTCAATCAGTCAGAAAATATAAGTAAGATCTGGCATGTGGACCATTTCTGGTAATGTGCAACCCTAAATATATCATCGGTGCATGTTTAGTCAACTGTTTACTCTAAGCATTCGTCAATGAAATGTAAGTCAGACCCAGCATCCGAACCAAGTCTGGTAATGTGCATCCAAAGATGCATCATGAAGCATGTCTGGTTATCAAGTACTTATAGTGGCATTGCTAAATAAATCTTAAACTTACTTTAAAAACATTTACCTCGACACATATTAGCTTAAAACACAGCATCTGAAACCCGACAGATGACAAGGACAAGGGACTAGATGATATAAAAAATATCTGCTTGAAAAATATTTAACTGGGAACGCAAATGCCGATGGTATTAAGAAAACTCCCATTGTTCCGTGTAGTTGAACTAAAAATGTGACGTTAACGTTATATGCTGGCGAAGAAATAAGTATGGAAATAAAGACAGTATCCGAAAATGTATTCTGTTGTTAATATTTTCGAGAATTATCTTTGATTTAAAAAAAATGTTACTTTTGGCTTACTATTTTAACCTGGTATATGAGTAAGTAATCAGAAGGTTCTAATTTAAGGTATGCACATTTTAGACAATTTTCAATTTTTGTATATGAAGTGCACACGCGACACTCATCATATTGTAAACTATTAGCTTGTAGAGTATATCTAATAAATGGGCAAAACTAGGTGAGTGTCCCTCATGCACATCATATTCTAAAAATCGATTTATAAATGCCACCCTCTTATATTTTCCCATAGGCCCAATGTTAACGCATTTGCGGGGATATCTAAGTTTGTGTCGGCTACTGTTTGAATTTATCTCATATTAACTTTTGAAATCTTGATAACAAAAATTAAGATATTCGTCTTTAATTTTAAACTAATTTTGAAAAAATAAATTGAAATTTATTTTAATGAAAATTAGTGGGCCGAGAAACGGCCTTATCGAAACTCCCCCTTTAGTAATTTATGATTATACGCTCTTATTTCTTCCTAATAATGTGGTACTCTGACATTATTTCATATTCATTATTTGGCGCTGCTTTAGAATGTGATGATTACTTTCATTTCATGATGTGTTATATTTTGGAGAAAATCGAGTGATTGGGATTTCGAGAAATCGGAATTCGAGCCATTGAGAGTTACCTGTATTTTACGAGGGAAACAGAATTGTATTGTGACTTTTTTTTTTTTTTTTTTTTTAAATATTACTGACTCAAAATTAAATCCTTTTCTCCGTTCGTCTGCTCAGAAATGTTAGACAGTACCGAAGTTTGTTGTTTTTGTCGATAATCTTTATTCCCAATTTTTATGTACGTAGGACAATAAGCATTGAATGGTCCATAAAGTTTCTTTGAAGTCTACACAACAGTACCACAAAATTTTGTGTGGATTCAAGGGCTGGTTTAAAATTTAGAAAATATTTCGCGTTGATACTGCTTTTATATAGAGTACTTTATACGACACATAGAGCAATGGGTGTATAAAAAAAGCTTGAGTTTGGAGCGCCATTTGAGTTGCGAATTCTGTTTTCATTTAAAAATAAGTGCAACATTTCCTCTCATCACGATATCCTTAGTATGTAATCGAAAAAGTTTTTAAGCTATATGCCTGCTTATCTTACATCCAATCAATTGCACCAACTATATAAACAACGTAATGCAGGTGTAAATAATATATATAATAATTTAATTAACTTTAATAAATATATCACAGATCAGCCTTTTAATTTCAGGATCGATAAAGGAAAAAGTCAGATTAATTTCACTAATTCCTGTGGAAAAACTTCCGAATTCTCTGCCACAGTCCCCGTTTCTCAGTATTCCTGCCTTTTCCTTTCTTCTGAAAAAAAGAAAGAGCATGTATTTCAAATGCAATATTGGTTTACAGATAAGTCATTCTAGCACAAATGCTTTATATGTTAAGGACGCTGGGGGTCAAATTAACAATCATCTATAACTTATTTTTTTAGATATGCTATCTTAAACTGTTAGCTATCATTTGTTAAGAAAAATTTCATACATTATAGTTTTAAAATTTGATGATTTTTTAATATCTTTATGTGGAGCTCTTCTTCTAAAGGAGATCAAATTAATCTAAAAATGGCCACAACTACCCAGCCCTCTTAGATATTCAGGAACGTGTACTCACTGAGCAACAACAAGCTCCACAGAGGAACAGGCGCATTAGAGGGTGGTTGGTAAAATACTCGTTTTCTGCGTCTCTTTCCGACTTTGATTCTTGGACTTGAGGCTCAAGTATCTGTAAAAAAGAAAAAAAATCTTGTTAATATATCATATAACAAAATCATATTACTATCGAGAAGACTTTTTGTTGCTTGGTTTATTTATCTATCTATTAAAATTTTTTTTGTTGTTTTTGCTTTTAATTCGTATTTAGTTGTATAAATCTATAAACATAAAGGAAAAAAAGAAATTGTCATCCATCCTTTGCTTGCTCTATAACATCTTCATTTTCTTACCTCTGTTGACAGAATAGATATCTCTGTGTCAATGGTTTCTAGTCCACGTATTTTCCTGTAATAGAAATCAAATGTGTTCATTTCAACACGAGGGATGGTCTAATGCTTTTGAATTATATGAAATGTGAAATATGCGACATGTCAAACTTTTTATTTGTTAAATAACATCCTTACATTGTGCGATCTTTGGTGCAGCCTGTACCATTTTGCTCAACTTGGGTGAAGCATGAAGCAGTATTCCCATCCAACAGGTTAGTTTGATGATCTGAGCTCTGTAATTAGACAAAATTAGGTTAATGAACATACGTATTTTATCCTGATAATATCGTTTTACATCTTGTACCAAAGATTCAAATCAAACTCAACATTATCTAACCTGGGAGACTTTTGGCATTGTGGCACCACTTTCTGTCCTGCTTGCTTGTATTGCAGAAGTGCCTATCAATGGTGATTTTTCTTCATTTGATACCCGTGGAAAGTACTGAGCATGGATCTCACCAACTACTATTCCAGATTCAGCATCACAGATTTGCACCAGTCTTTTCATGCTCTGTATAACAGAATTGTCAATTCGGTACGCCTCGTCCGTTTTTTCAGGGGATGCACTGCTGGTTTCATCGTCCAGATTATCTTTTTCTCCTAGCTGCGATAAGTCAGAATCTCTTCTTGTTGGGCCGAGGTTTGTCACTGCTGCGTCCTTATGGTCGAGGGTTCCATTTGACTTTGGGTCACAGAGACTTTTGCTTTCTCCCTTGAAAGGAAACGCAGGTAAATTTAAAAATAATTTAAAACATTTAAACTAAGCTTTCTTTGATGAACATTTTAATGATAGACTTAAATAATCAATATGAATATTGTTTAGAGTAAAGTTTTTATTTGCGATTGTTCTACCTTAGAATTGTCCAATTCTACAGTAGAAGATCCAGCTGCTTCAACAGTAGTATCCAGGAGGTTTGTCTGACTTAAATGTTCCTGAGGCCCAAGGACATCTCCATTACCCTGAAATTCACGATTTTTTTTTTATGATTTCACGAAAATGGAAAGTAGGAGAGATTACACTTCGACTTTTGCATTTCAAGATATAAACCTAATATGTCCTTGATTTTTTTTTACAGAACCTGTGTCATAATTGTTAAGTTGTGAAGAAAATAAAAAATACAAATTAATCAAACATACATGTATTCAAAATATGTTAATTGATGAAGTGTACAAATGTACCTTTGATCGCTCTTGTAGTTCCACCATATCTGCCCAATTATATCCAAATGATAATATTGCCAATTTGGCTTCCTGGAAATATAAGGTAAAATTTATATTACATTGAATATTGTATCTAGTGTACCGAGTGGAATGAAAACTACATTGAATTTTATTCTGTAAAGTTAAATACGTGTACACCTACCACACTAGTCACAGGATCTTCTCCGAAATCCAAGATCTCGTTCTATAAAGTCAAGACATGGATTAATAAGAAAGTTTTTGGAACCATTTCATTATTTTAATGAACATCTACAAATGATGTTAAAATGTCAAGTATAATTTGAATCGTTTTAGTATATTAATAATATTTGTTCCCTAGTATTGCAGGCAAACCCCACAACTTGAACTAGTGTATTTTTGGTGATAGGAACATTTTTTACATTGAAGAAAATGTACAAAATACTATAGCGAAGACTTAAATTGCATGTATGTGAGTAATATACTGACAAATAAAATAAATATATAATATATTTTAATTTTCCAATGCTGCTTGTAAGTTATATATTTCATCATTCAATCCCTATTTAGCAAACAATTATTGGTCTTTTTTCAACTCTAATAAAATTATAAGGATTTTATGAGATGTCCTTTGACAATGTTTTCAATGACGTCACAGTTGCTATTATGACGTTATAAAAGTATTTTGGGAAAAGTAGAATATTTTATGCAATTTTATGAAAAGCATCAATTTTCGGTAAATGTTAACATGAAATACCATTTAAATATGACAACAAACCCCTGTTTCTGTAATCTTTTCAAATCAATTTAATATTTAGATTGCATGTTTTGTCAAGTTATGAGTGGACTTTTTAATATAATATGCATTAATTTGCTAACACCAGGACATTTTTATCAAAAGTAATGATTGTAAAAAAATATATATAACTTTAACTAATACCCTATGCACAAATGTTCAAAAAATTAATTTGTTTAAAATTGTACTCACCTGATTTTGGGTATTCATTGTTCTTCAAAGCACAGTTTTTTTTCTTTGACTAGACGATAACACTACTCCGACATTCGTTGTCAATAAACTAAAGTTTACTGACGTCATAATTACTATTGTGACGTTAACGGTTTCAATTGTCACGTGATGAATATCTGCTGCAGAAAAGTTGTCAAGATTTTTATATTTCATGAAGTCCGAAATCATTTATATTAATTTAGAATCTGTATTTAAATTTGTATAATTTATATATTTTCAGTTAAAAACAAATGTGTAAAATGAAGGATATGGAGATAACAAACAGTATTCAATATCAAAGTCCTTAAACCATACAAAACAGGGGCAGGGCAAACATGGACCTCCTAAACATCAGAGGTGGGATCAGGTGCCATGGAGGAGTGAGCATACCCTGCCGACCGGTCAAACTTGCCGTGTGCTCCTAATGATAACGTATGATGTTGACTTAAATGAGTTAACTTAAAACAGATGTAAACTAGACATTTTTCAGTACAGTAAAACGTATGAGAAAGAAAACGTTTTCATAGTATTGAAAAATCAAATTGCCTTCCTTTTCGTAAGAAAACGGAACTTAATACAGACTAGAATTTTTAAAAAGAAACGAAATAATGATATTCAACAATCATCTCTCAATTTTTTTTTCTATAAAAGACCCATTTCTGTTTTTTAATCAAAACTCGCACCCTCTTGAGGTCTAAAAATTTAACATTATAAAATTGATTACACTGTAAATAACTTATCTGTATAATTTATGTAGTCATAATAGTTATATTAAAAAAACCATGTCCCCTCCTCCTAACTAATTGATTTTTTTAACCGATCATTTTTTATCTCCTTCTTTATCAATATGATTTCATAGTTATTTGTTACTTTTTCTGGGACTCAGATATAAAAAAAAATCAATATCACCAGAGCATGCTGCTAAACATAATGTGTTAAATTGGGGGGGGGGGGGGGGGCGTTGGGTTAAAAAAAATAATTGTAGTCCGTGCTATGAGTAATACATATCCTATATTGTTATCTAATCGGCAAAAAATGTCTTAGGGTATCCGACCCATATAAGGACCAAATTTTCTAACCTTAATTATCAATTGTTTGTAAAATATCCTGATATTATTTTAAAGCATATTAGAGTAGAAAGGGAATTACCAAGAGAAATTTTCAAAAATTATATTACCTAAGCAGAAATTAATTATTGAAGATTGCATTGAAGTCTGTAGAAGAAAGGAAGTTGTTTAAGATAAAAAAAAAATAACTATAAATATCAACAAATGCTCTGGTGGAAAGATGTATTTGATCATTGGAATTAGAAAAACAATTAGAAATAATTTTTTTAACCAGACAGATTTTTTTTAAATTAATTTTTATTTAGTAAAATCAAAGGGAGATAACTCGTCAAGGGCAGGAAAAGGTCATAAATTAGGACATGTCCCACTCTTACATTCTGATACTCAAAGACGGATGAAAATTAGTTCTAAATACACTGAGTATTCAGCCCATACATATCTATTATGCATTCCATTCCATTGAATCTTAGGCTAAAATGGATCGGATACCTTAATTAATCAACACAGATGAAAGCCAGTTTAGAATTCATTTCTTGCTTCAAATCGAAATTCTCATCTTTTAAATGTTTTTTCACAACATCAATTATCCAAATGTCTTTATTTATAAAGTGTTTTAAAGCAGGATTAAACTTTCTTTTCTTATAATAAACAATTCTCTATAGGTTTTTATTCCAATATTCATTTTCTTTTCATCCTTTTGACTTAATATAGACAGATGTGGCAATATACACTACACGTTGAATCTAAACGAATTTTATATAGAACGACTTGTTTAAATAGCACTTGTCGCAGTTTCGTATTTTCATTTAAAAACAAATTCTGCTTTAAGAAAAGAAATATTAAAAAATTAGAAAATGAAAATGATAATAATATAGCATATTGAATTAATAGGTTCATTCACCAAAGGTCGATGATAAGTTCGAAAATATTCACCTGACCCACATAGCAACGTTGAATATGGCGGATATTTGAAGACGCTTACAAGAAGTGCTTGTTTATTCTTTGTAGTAGAGGGTAAAATATATTGCTTTGGAAGAAATAATAGACAAACAAAATGGCCTCTGCAAGTTCTACAGCAGAGGCTCGAGAAAGATATGAATTAAAGCAGAGAGCAGTAAAGTACTACGATCAAAATGGTGTACCAAAGAAAATGGAAGAGGTGTTAAATTCTATGTTCTACGACAGCCCAAACGATGTTTACGGGCATTTGGTACGTAGTTAAGAAAAAGTTGGGATTGAACATAAAAAATTATTCGGTGTTTTTATAATTAAAGATTGTAGACAATTATCATGATTATTATTCTTTTTTATTGTAGGCAAACTACTTTGCTGAATTTGCGAAGACACCTCTCATATCACAGGTACTGTGTCAATGGGTATACCCGACAAAGGTTTAGGGTTTTTTAATGCTAGTGAATTTCCTACTGAAGATTCACTATTTTCATGCATATATCTACACCACTCCTAACATGCCTAAGATTCTTTTAAATAAATATTGTTTTCGTTCAAGCTGTATTCATCACATTTTCCTTAACCTACCCCATTTTACTTATAAAACAATAAATAAAGGTACGTTTTGGCAATAAATCATACTTTTTACCAAAAGATCGTATAAATTTGGTTTTTCATAATCTGTTAAAGGTATCAGCAAGACAGGGATTTGACAGCAAAGGACAGACAACTATTCAAGCAGACATGTATTGTACATTAAGAAATAATAAAAAGGTATAGTGTTTTTGTTACCATGACATCTACATCCAATATTTTTGAATTTTATGCTTTAAAGAATGCAAATGTAATGCGCCAACTGTGGATGTCTAATAGTTTTTGCAGCTTGCAGCAATAGTTTTGAATTCATCATTTCTTTACCATGAATATTTCCTTGCATTATATGCTTTAAAGTATGCAAAATTTACAAGCAAACTTGTAGATATCCGATAATTTTTGTAGCTTGCAGCAACAGTTTTGAATTCTTCTACAAACAGTTCCTTACCAGAGAACACAAAGCCAGAGGATCGAGAGGAGGATGACAAGTCTAGAGAGGCCAGTGTAGAGGCAGCCATCGCTCTCCTTAACGGAGACATTAACAACAGACTGCAGGGAGTAGACCCGGCCCTGCAATCAGACGTAGACAATATACTGATGTAATCATCTGTTTTTATATCTAAACAGGCTGTTGGGGATATTTTGTATTACTTTTTCAGTCATAGATTTGGATGAAAGAAGCTTAACATCTGCAGGCTATCATTCTTGAAATTTCAATTCTGAAATATTTAATAGCATAAAATGAATTAATATATGATGCAAGAGTATTACATGTGTATTTCTTTGGCATATAGAAAATTTTTTTTTTTGAATAATTATTCCAAAAACCTGGAACTTAATATGTAAATAACTATTTTTGCTTGCACTGCAGGAAGCTGTATGAAGAACTAAAGGCTGAGGAGGAGGAAAGGTTGGCCAAGGAAGCAGCTGAACTAGCGGCCTCAGGAGGGGACAGAGCCACCCCCGTCAAAGAGGAGGATACAGCCAGCACAAGTGGCAAGAAGGCAGGAAAATCATCAGCAAAGTATGTCATTTATCTTCCTACATAGGTGGATCCAAATACTGTTCAGTGTTTTTTTTTACTTCTGTATTTATTATAAAATTTATTCTTTTTCTTAAACGGATGAATATCGATAATATTTGTAATCAGGAGCAGTGATCAGTGAGTATAGTGTATTTTAATGTTGAATGAATGTCCTCAAGAAGCTAGCTTGGACAAATGAAACTAAGGGAATTATGTTTGTACTTTATTTTGAAAATCATGGGAAAATTATTCATGCTATAACTTAATGAACATGTGTTTCTAAACTTATTTATACTGTACAGAAAAAGTTCAAAAATATTCCATTAACATTTAACAGACCTGTTTACTCTTACGATTTCACCGTATTTTGTACGGATTTTTAATCCAAAATACGTCTCACATTTTGCTATTATGAAAATACGGTAATAAGATATACACTTGTTTAGAGTTGAGAAGTCAGTTTTCCTTATGGTCTTTCCCAGTTTCATGCTTTTTAATCGCTAAAAAAATTCAAACACAGGTATGTCAGTGTTCCAAAACACCGTGGTATAAGACCATGTTATTAAACCATATTTTAGAAATCAGAAAAAAGCAGTTGTTCCCCCAGTATATATGTAAAATTGATGGAAAGTGAAATCTTTCTGGCAAATGCCAAATCTCACGGATAAATCTAATCAAAAATACTGAGAGACAATGATTTGGGTAAACAGGTCTGCATTTAGGTGGATCACTATAATTAAAGCAGCAGCATCTGTGCCCTTTGAACTTTGATGAGATATAAAGCTGTGTTGATTTTGAAGTGGATGCTAATGAGCTATTTTTGCTTGTGATTTTGGCATCAGCTTTGATGGCTGGGAATAAAAAAGGGAGGAAAGGGTCAATTATATGAATTGTTTGGTCACTATGGTAAAAAATTAATGCCTGCATCACTAGTACTTGGTTATCAAACATTGCTAAAGTAATAGAAATATTTTTTGATGGGAATTAGTTTGTTTTTCATCAGTAACAGCATTGCTGGTGATCTTGATTACTCGTAAGTACTTGTATGGTTAGACATGTTATTAGGTAGGACCTTGACATTGTGTAACAATATATGTTTGTAATTGTGCTGCTTACAATTGAAAAAAGAAAGTTGATTTTTTTTCTGTTGCAAGTAATTAACAATATCGTCAATATGTCTCATAGAAAAAATAATTATTACACAGTACATTGACAAGTTATGTCTTTTCAATGATTTGTAGCAAATTTGAATCTTTCTCTTGATGATCAATGTTGGTTTTAAAATATGTTTAACTTGTAGTTGAAATACAAAGTCTTGTAATATTGTAACAACAAATTTGATGTGATTGCGATTCTGTAGGAATAACCCTGTTCCCAGTAAGAAGTGAGTTCTGTATCACACATTCTAAATTCTGTTGGTGATGGGTATATCTCTTTGGATGTAGAATAGTCAACAAACATTTACTGTTAACATACTTCAAGCTTTTAACAAGCTTTTAGTCCACAGCATAGAGATGATACTTTGAAAGACTTTCAAAAGATTTAACATTAGTCAATACATTTTTTGGAAATATAAATTAAGTAGTTTTTGGGTATTAAGGATCATCTTTTCATTTATAACCCTTTTCTAAATTAATTCAAAGTCCTAATGTGAAAAATAAATGTATTAGACACAAGTTAGATAAGGAATGAAATTTTTTGCACATGAACATTCTATTTAAATAATATTATATGATTTTTTAATAACATTAATTAGATTTTTTTTTTTTGCTGAACATGAATGAAATGAAGCAAAATGTTCATATACATGTACGATACATGTTATATATGATATAAAAACTATTCTATTAATTTCCCAATGAAGACTTGTATGTTCTAGTTTATATGAGCAATTATTGTGCATGCCATCTCTTCATGTAGATCATTTGGTAACAGCAAAGGCATACAATTGGATGCCTCCATGTAGCATAAAATGAAATCATTTTTTAAAAAATTTAAATAATACTTTCACAATGAAGGAGAAATCAGAAATGATAATAGTATGTGTATTTCCTTTTCCCCCTTGAGGTATATAGAATTGGAATTCTTAAAAAGAATACCCAAAGGTGTTTCTAATTTATAATAAGTCAGTGTGTATAAATATAATCTTGAACCATGAAATTTTACACTTACATAATGAATAATTTAAATTTTCAGCATTGGTCAATTTACCATTTTTTAATTATTATTTCACAAAAATACTAATATGGATTGTTGAATATGAATTTGAAATTTTTCTTCTCATGGAAGGAAGGGAAAGAGTGCTCCAGTTGTAGTGATTCCAGATGATCCGAAAGAGAAACTACTTCCCGGAGCAGGGTCCTTGTGTGTAGCAAGCCGAGCGGCCTGTACAGCGGCTGCCACAGTCAGGGATGTCCCTCTGTATCAGCATATTGTGGCCCTAAGATTTGGAGAGGTAAGAAACTATTGTAGGGTTAGTCTGGTTCATCCAAGCTATCAGGCAGGAGTACAAGAAGCTTAACAAGGACAGGTAACCAGGCTTGTCGGGTCAACGTAAAAGTGCTTTTTTTCTACAGTTCAAAGCTTTTGCAATTTGCCTTCTTCATAGGTAGCATTTTAATTCTGTATTAGCAATTTTTTGTTATTTTTACTGCAATGCCTATGATGTAGGATTTATATATTTTATGTTCTATAATGCAATTACAAAACCTAAAAAGAAATGCTGCAGAAATTACAGTATTTGTTAACCATCAATTTCATTTTATTTCATCATGAAAATTATCTCATGAAAATTATCTCCCTCTCTTTCTTTCTCTCTCTCTCTCTCTCTCCCTAAAAGAGATAGGAGAGCATATTGATTAATTAAGCATTTTTACTCTCTATTTCTAATTTTTCTTTTCAACAAATAAAATGTACTACTTTTTTAATTACAAAGATTCCCAAGGATATGCGAATTCCAATCCCCATGGTAACCATTATTCAGAGTGGTCGGTCAGCTCCAGGGAAACTAAACTGTGTCAAAGAATTCATGGTGGTCCCAAAACCAGGGATGCCTATTTCTGAGGTAATTTTTTTTTTACCTGTAAGAAAGAAATTTTACTTAGACCACAGTTGTGGTTGAAAGAATTACCCATAAAATGTGTATCATGTATTTTTGTTGAAAAAATCTCATTTGAATATCTCTTTTTCAGAGTCTAAGGTACTGCCAGAAAATCTACAGCTATGTGGCTAAAAATTTTGTGAACAAAAGTGGGGTAAGTGATTTGATTGATCAGCATCCATGTTCAGTAAATATTGATTCTGTTAGAATGGATGCTTGCATGGTTTCATTTGTGTAAACATGCAGCTTGCTCAATGCATATAATTATACCAAAAGAGATTTTTCTCTTTTTACGAGACTTTAATAGTTGTTTTTTTATATATCTGTTGAAGGGGATGTACAAGTATTTGCTTTATATATATGCTGTAGATTGTAAACATATACATTTACTGATGGAGTAGAGATGGATTCAAAATTCAGTGGTGGATTAGTCTTATTTTGCTCATCCGCCCAAATTTTTTATGTTGACAAAGAAAGTAAATCCATAGAAAGTTGGCAAGAATTTACCACTTTGTAGAAAAAGTGTTTTATTTATGTAAAAATGATGTGTTAAACAATTTCATTTTATTGTTCAGATGGCTGCTCAGTATGGTAATGACATTGGTGCCCTGTGCCCCTCCTACGACAAGCCTGAACAAGGATTAGACATCCTACAGGATGCCATTACCAGCCTAGAACTGACCCCGGGGGAGGATTTCTTCATAGCCCTCAATCTCGCGGGCAAGGAAATATTTGACTACGTAAGTTATCAGCCTCCAAAATTGTACATTGATTTTTAATTTCATTAATTTTTTTAAAAAATTGAACCATTATTTCTTTATACCAAACAAATATTTAATGCAAAATGATATCAGTTACATATAGTAAGCACACAACCTATATAATTAATTTATCCCGCTTCAGACAAATTTGTAGATTGCTGATTGGATAAAAGCTGATCACATGACGCCCTGAAATTTTCCATATTACGTCTTTCTCGAGGCGTAATATGAGAATCGGGCATGCGATTCCGTTCGCAGCGTTGTTATTGTAAATAAAAATGGCTGCAAAGAAACGGTTTACGTAGGTAGTTTAGTTAAGTTTCTTGGTACTGTAACGATATTTTATGTTTATTGTTATTGGATTAAAACTTAATATTTTCATAATATGCACAGATATTTTTTTTATATCAATAAAGGTCTTCAGCGGGATAAATTCGTAACACAGTCAGTTAGTGACCTAGCTAATACGGATTCATACAGGGTGTGAAATGGAAATCCGTATTGGGACTCGGCTTCGCCTCGCCCAATACGGATTTCCATTTCACACCCTGTATGAATCCGTATTAGGTCACTAACTGACTGTGTAACTAATAGTATTACCCTTCTAAAATTTCTATTTTACATATTAAGCTAACATTTTTAAAATTCATTTTTATTTTTGCATGTGGTTCATCAATGGAAAGAAATGTGCATGCATATGTATATTTAAATAACATGATTTATTTTCAACTGGTACTTATCCCCAGATTCATTTTGTAGCAGTACATACTTTACTCAGGTTGAATAGGACTATTACTGATAGATAACGATATATTTTATTGTTAAAATTACTGTTTGACATACAAGGATAAGAAAGCAGGTCAGGCTTTAGTAAGTACTAAAGAATTTTTTGTTTGGGGTAAAAGAGTTTTATGCCAAATTTAAAAGCGTAGGTGATGTTTATGTGGGATTTTATAGGACAGGGCACCATGTTTTTGCGCACTGCGTTCAATCACAATATGGTACACATTGTGCTGTTAATGCAGTCACATTGCTTAATTATTGTGTCTTTGTGCTATATATATGTTCAATTTTATGAGTTACAAGTACCTGTTCCTTTTTAGCTCACCTGAGCTGAAAGCTCAAGTGAGCTTTTCTGATCACATTTTGTCCAGCGTCCGTCTGTCTGTCTGTCTGTCTGTCTGTCTGTAAACTTTTCACATTTTCGACTTCTTCTCAAGAACCGCTGGGCCAATTTCAACCAAACTTGTCACAAAGTATCCTTTGGTGAAGGGGATTCAAGTTTGTTCAAATGAAGGGCCACGCCTTCATTCAAGGGGAGATAATTGGGAATAAATGAAAATTTGGTGGCATATTTTAAAAATCTTCTTCTCAAGAACCACTGTGCCAGGAAAGATGAAACTTAT
>PRKT01000065.1:1292795-1307837 GCA_003671525.1 Saccostrea glomerata | reverse complement strand
TTCCCCGGGTAGGGCGAGCCAAAATGGCCGACCAAAGTTTTTAAAGATATATATATAGGAAAATTCTTTAAAAATCATTTTCTAAAAAATAGCAAATCCATGATTGGTCATGGGACTACTTTTGAGTTTAAACTTTACAATAAAAAGCAATTTTCTACCTTTTCCTACCCTTAGTGCTCAGGTGGGCGATGTGGCCCATGGGCCTCTTGTTTTTTTGCAACTGCAAATTTGTGCTTGAGAAGCGGCATGCATGCTTAAGCGTCATATTTCTTTTTTTTATGTAATTTAATAACTTTTATCCCAGGATCCCTCTTTACCAGCCAAATCCGATTTCCCTGGGCAGGGTATGCACAAGGTATCAAATGAAGCGAACACTCTTTTATGACATTGATGTGAACTAATCTTTACAGATATGCTGTGGTACATGTATTTATAACTGCATGTTTGTAAAAGTTTACTTGTATATATATTGTGAATTATGTTTGTGTAGTCCATGTCATCTTTCAGTTTATTGAGTATTTTGTCATTGAATCATGTTTTTTTGTTTTAGATATAGTGTGATTTATAGATCAAGTGGCTTTATAAATGTCTTAACAATTCAAATGACATGTAGTTGTCCATTGAGTAAATTTTGAGTCATCAGTAGTTTTTTTTTCAATATACTAGAAATCCTAACCAGTCTCTAAGTACCTCCTTGAAATAATCTAATTTCCTAAATTATATTCTTCATTTTTTAGAGAAAGGGGGGGGGGGGGGGGGGGAGTAGGGGTGATGATATATTTTTGGCCTTGTACAGTGTCAAAAACCATAAATCTGCGAACCAGTTTTCAAATTTTTGAAAATTGATTTGCAATGAATGGATATGCCCAACATCTCAAATGTTTTGTGAAACATGCATGATTCAAAAGTTTTGTGCATACAAGTTTCAGAATCAAATACTCACATACTTCTTAGAGATTTTATTAACTTAAATTATTACAAACAATCAATACTTTACTAAGACATAATTTTAGGACCTCAAGGTATTTTTTTAAAATGAGTTCAAATGTAATATTTAAAGTGTCAATCTGTATGTAGTTCATTCTAAATGTTATATCTCTACTCATCACTAATTCTTGTAGTTGAAAATTAACTTACTTGCTATAACATTTGATACTAATATAAGATGTGCTCATTACAGAATAACAGTGTTGTATTGAATATGAAGTACTGTCTAATCATTTGGATAACCTTAGATGTAGAAAAGTCACATTTTCACTTCTCACCAAACCAAAAAGAAAGTAAAAAAATCCTTTAGAGAGAGAACCCCTATCAAATCTAGGTTTCCTTTTTCATCAGTAATCAATCCTATTGATATTTCCTTAATCCAGCTCATTATTAAGTTCTAAATGTGTACCTAATAAATTCACCACCTTGTAGCATAACAGGTAATTGTGCAAAGGTACCATATACAATGTAGTAATTTTGACCTTTGACTTGTAGGAGAAGGGTAAATATGAGGTGATGGGGGGTCAACAGAAGGTCCCAGAGGATATGGTAGAGTTCTGGGCGGAGCTTCTCGGTCGTTACCCATCAGTCATTGCTATCATTGACCCCCTGAGGAAACAGGTAGGGAACTCTAGGCTTGTATACTAGTATGTATTAAGTTACTGCAGTAGTACTTTTTTCCTTGTGGTGCAATTTTATAGTTGGTATGTGCATGGTCACAAATTTTGTGCAGACTCTTTAGTAAAGATTTAAATTGAATGGAATCGCATGATAATATGAAAGCAAAAAAAAAATAAAAAAAATTGAAGGATATCTTTGAATTTAAGGATCAAATAAAAAAAAAAATGAAACTACCAAGGATATCTTTGAATTCAGGGATCAAATAAAAAAAAAATGAAACCACCAAAATCACCAGGGATACAATATTTTACATTTAATCTTTGTAAATGTGACAGGAGAAGGAGCACTGGATGAGACTGTGCGAGAGGATCAGTGATCAGTGTTATGTGATGGGTAACCACACCTACCCCCGCCCCACCAAACTGCTGGAGGAGGAGCTTACAGAAGAATTCAAAACCAGTGGCATCATCCTCAAAATGGACCAGTTAAACACAGTGACAGATATCCTGGATTGTGCAAAGAAAATGGAAGGTGAGTAATTCGTAAAATGCAGAGACTTGAAGGATATCTTTGAATTTAAGGATCAAATAAAAAAAAAATGAAACTACCAAGGATATCTTTGAATTTAAGGATCAAAAAAAAAAAAAAAAGAAACTACCAAACTCACCAGGGATACAATATTTTACATTTAATCTTTGTAAATGTGACAGGAAAAGGAACACTGGATGAGACTGTGCGAGAGGATCAGTGATCAGTGTTACGTGATGGGTAACCACACCTACCCCCGCCCCGCCAGACTCCTAGAGGAGGAGCTCACAGAAGAATTTAAAACCAGTGGCATCATCCTCAAAATGGACCAGTTAAACACAGTGACGGATATCCTGGATTGTGCAAAGAAAATGGAAGGTGAGTAATTCGTAAAATGCAGAATATCGGAGTTAGAGTATGCAAAAAATCATATTTATTTGAGTCATATTGAAAACTGTTTAGCAGTATGCCAAAAAACCCTTTCTATATAATTGAAAAAAAATGTTCTTGTGCAAATTATTTCAATTTGAAAACTTTAATTAAAGATAACCAATGTGTTGTATGATTACAGATGCTGAGAACCAAATTGTGCTGACTACATGCTATGGGGAGACCATCGACACATTCCTAGCAGATATGGTATAGTTTTTTCACACAATTATGTTTTCTCTATGATTTCATAAACATTTTCAAATGTTTTCCGTTTACTTAAAAATCAATGCATCAGATAGGATACTAGTAATTTTATGACCAGTTTCTTAAATGTTTGTTTTAAAAAGTTTTGATTTTTTTCCTCCAAATAGGCTGTTGGCATGAATGCAAGATTTTTCAAAATTGGGGCCCCAGTGAGGGGTGAAAGAATAGCCCTGTTCAACAGACTTATACAGATTGAGAGCCAGTTAAAATCGGAGGGAAAACTTGCATGTCATGGGGAAAATGTTTTCCCTCACATCGCACCCCCACCCATCCCTGAACCTGAGGAGGGGGAGGAGGCACAAGAGGAGGAGAAAAAGGAGGATAAAAGCAAAAAGAAATAGATTAACAACTCACAATGTTTTGTTGAATTTTGGACCTTTAATGTTGATATCTGGACTTTTGATGTTGAAATCTGGAGTTTAATTATTGAATTTTGGACTTTTGATGTTGATATCTGGAATTTCATTTTTTGAAATTTGGACTTTTGATGTTGATATCTGAGACTTTAACTAAGAAAATCTGGACCTTTGATGTTGAAATCTGGATTTTCGTTATTGAAATATGGAATTTTGATGTTGAAATCTGGACCTTCATCATTGAAATCCTGGATCCTGGACTTTGGTTATTGAAATATGGACTTTTGATGTTGATATCCTGGATCTTTATCATCAAAATCTGGACTTGTTGACCACATTAAAGTTGTGAAAATGCTTACCTATAATTGGTCAATTGTGATATTTCAAGTTAAAATGCTGTGATGAAAAACTGGTTCTCAGAATTCCATGTCTTTATTTACAATGTTCTGTGATATTTGTCATTTATGTGTATTTCTTTCGGAGAATATGTGACTTCATGTATTTATTTTACTGGATTGTAATAAAATTGTAACTTCATATACACTGACATGCATTTGAGTGACATCTTTAGCATAACTGTACATGATGAAATTTAGCTCCAAATATTAAGTATTTTACTTGCTATCATGCCCATAACCTCACAAAAAAGTTGAAGATAATCAGGGATCATATTTTTTTTTCTGTATTTGCTATAATGCAATTTTTCCCCTCAAAATATACCTCAAAACAGCTATACACTAGCCAAGTTCTAGAAGGAGATTAGGGTGTATAAAGGACAACAAATTAATTTCAGAATCAGTGCTGCAACTGAAAACTGCATGTAGTTATGGAAGCTTATATGTATAATGGATTTTCAAAATCATCAATGATGATATTTACAGTCCAGGAGTCCGTTTTACAAAATAACTTATGACAAAGACCAAAGTTTATTCTGCTTCTAACTTTCTTACTTGCATTAAATTGAAAATGTTTTTTTCTATAATTTGTATCCGGTTGTTAGAAAGAAGAATTATCAAGACCATCAGAAGGGGAGTGGGTGGGTAGGTGCATCCTGCATTTTATTTAAATGAAGAAAAAAACGAGGAAAAGTTCTTTCACTCTTTTAATAAAAGCTTGAATAGGGAAGAGATAGCCCAACCGAGGCAATCCTTCTTGCTACCTTTCCAGAAACGTAATGATATATTATTGTGAGCGGTATTTTTTAATTATGCTAAAATTGAGCCGTCTGACAAGCATACAGTAAAAGTTGGAAGAAATTCATAGAGTTTGATGAATTAAAAAGTTTAAAAATACAATGAAAAAACCAAAATTCTTTAGAGAAACTTTAGAACAGTCACACTGATAAGAAAAATCTAGAATGAATTAAAACTGACAATATTAATTAACGGGTATTTTAGATTTCTATGCACAATATTTCCAGAAACAAAATTGATAGAAAAGTATTTTAAAAGAGTTCATATTTCGATGGCAAACACTAGATTCGAACACTGATCCTGCATGACCTCGTGCATCGAGCATAATATGACAAAACGTTATAGGAGCTACCTCTTTCTAAAGAGGAGTATTCTCTAAATGAATATCAGAGTCAAAGTGGACTGACACTGAGCAAAGTGACTTGTTGATTGTCACTTAATTTTGCAGACAATTAATATAAAAATATTGTTTTCGATAGCTTGTTTATAGATGGAGGAGCTATAGGGTGGATCCACAGACATCTGGATCAAAATTTGAACGTGATACATGTACAGAGAAAGAATTAATATAAATGTTGTATTTTACAAAGCCTAGCTTTTTCTTTGTAGAATATACCGTGCCTCGGTGCACACAAGTATATACTGCTTCAATTCTACATTTGGAAAGACCATCCTTTGACTTAGAGCACTCAGCTACAGAATATGGGTCCATAAATCTTTCCATACTAGACTGTTTGACTTCAGCAGGCAGGATTTTGCTTCATTCAGATACACACTTGTCGGGTAATCGAGCATACCTACATGTAACATGTTTTTTCTTTGTTTTGGTTTTACTCTTTTGTAAACAGGAAACTAAACTATCCAGATCTAAGCAATTTTATGAAGCCAAAGATTTTTTTTTTTATGTTGGAGACAGCCTGTAATTTTGCAGAAACAAGGAAAAGCCAAAAAAAATTAACTTGGATCGGAAATTCTTTAGAAATCCATTGAGAATATTTTCATAAATAATTTCTATTTTTGAGGACTTCATGTGAATTTCGAATAAAAGAAATTTTCCAATTTTTTATCCAGTATGGTCGTTGACTGACCAAAAGCGATATTTTGTTTCAAACTCTGATATGGGAATTTTAATCATATGAGACCGGTAGACAATAATGTATATATAATTCCTTTTTTACAAAAATCTCCGAACTTGACCTTTGATTAATAATCAAAACTGCCAATATAAAATGTAAATTTTAGTACATGTATTTGTATCATTATATCTACAAAAGAAGTTTCTTAATATAAAAATGAGAAGGAAAGCCTACAATGTTTAGAATACTTCAAGAAAAAAATGTAGTTTGTTTTTATCAGTTTGTATTACCCGAAATTTGAGTGTCCTTAATTTTGGGAAATATATATAAAAAAAAATTATCTTCACAATATGAAGGTTTTGTGATATGTCCGTTCCAACAGTATAAAAAAAGAGAAACCATGACATTGTGAAATTTTTTTTTCTCTAGCAGATTATCACGTGACAATTGCAACGTCATAATAGCGATTATGACGTCACGATTCTTCAGTGTATTGGCAACAAATGTCGGAATAGTGTTGACATTATCTCATCAAAGGAAAAATTCTTAGCATAAGCTTGAATGTAAAATGAATATTCAGACTCAGGTGAGTAGTAATTTTTAACAAAGTTAGTTCAGAAAATAGGTGCATAATTTAATGGTTACATGTATACTTAATGTAATTCTCTCCAACTAATTTTTGATTAATAAAACATATTTTCTAGTGAATGCAATGGTTGGGTTATCGTGGGGATAAAATATGGACATTTGGATAATTGATGTTGTGAAAAAACATTTAAAAGATGAGAATTTCGATTTGAAGCAAGAAATGAATTCTAAACTGGCTTTCATCTGTGTTGATTAAAAGATTTTCGCCGATTAGATAACAACATAGCATATACATTACTCATAGCACGGACTACACTTGACTATGTACTTGTTTCGGAATTTAAATTTTTTTAATCCAATCTCTCTCACCCCCTCACCCCAGTTTAACACATTATGTTTAGCAGCATCCTCTGGTGATATTGACGTTTCGTTTTTCATTTCTGAGTCACAGAAAAAGTATCAAATAACTATGAAATCATATTGATTAAATAGGAGATAAAAAATTAACTGTTTAATAATTTTTTTTTTAAATCCAATTAGTGAGGAGGAGGGGACATGATTTTTTTTTATATATAACTATATTATGAATACATAAAATAAACAGATAAGTTATTTACAGTGTAATCAATTTTATAATGTTTAATTTTTAGGCCTTAAGAGGGTGCGAGTTTTGATAACTAAATGAAAATGGGTCTTTTAATAAAAGAGAGAGAGAGAGATGATTGTTTAATATCATTATTTCGTTTCTTTTTAAAAATTCTAGTCTGTAAAAAGTTCCGTTTTCTTAAGAAAAGGGGGGCAATTTAATTTTTCAATACTATAAAAATGGTTTCTTTCTCAGACGTTTTACTGTACTTAAAATGTCTAGTTTTCATCTATTTTAAGTTTAACTCATTTAAGTCAACATCATACCAGTTATGCTAATACATATATACATGTTTTGGGTATAGCCTAGGCATCGAGTCCGGGCGAAGGGCTTGTATTTTTTTTAAAACATTGATGAATTTTTCGGAAAAATGAGACAACTCCAAAATTGAATATTTTTACCTCCCTTGGATGTTTTGTACCCCGTAACTAGAATCAATACTCACTGAAAGAGGGATGACAAGAGTTTTTTTAATAATGAATGATTGTATTGCTCCAGGAGACACCACAAATCAGGGGTCATAAAGGGGTCCTAGCCTATCTTGTCCCTTATGCATCAAAGCTCTCAGACAATATACTTTAGTAAATGATATGTATCAATTCACATTGAATTCACATATAATTCCACTTCTTCATAAAATGACTACACATTGGAATTTGAAGTTGATTTGTTAATTTGAAAATAAATTGAAGTTCAAATAATACCTCGACGCGAAATTGCAGGGACATGTACAGTCAAAACTCTACCAAAAACGTTCTAAAAAGTTTAATTGAGTTTCATCATAATAAATGTTTTAACTAAATGTTGACGAGAAGAAAAACTTCGGCAGAGGTAAAATTCTGTACAGAGGGAGAGACATGAAATGGACATTTTTACCGGGAAATTTTCAGATGTCAATAGAGACATTCGATTCCCCTAATGCTAGCTTCTTTCTTGGATATCAGGCATCTCAGATGTCAATAAAAACTGACATTCAGTTCCCCTAATATTGTTTGTTTGCTGTCAGGTATTCTTATTTTTGTATATGAAATTTATTTCAATATTACATAGACTGAGTAAATTTTTTTTATGTTTTGTTGTTTGTTTGTTTAAGGTTCCTTCGATAATTTTTCTCTAAAATGACAAGTGTTATCCCTCCTCACAACTTTTGCTCTATAACATCCAAAGAAATTAAGGATGTATCTCTTAAAGCTGCTTTCTTCAATTATTTTTTTTGGGGGGGGGGGGTTATCATAGATTAGCGTTAAAATGCTCTTTCTTTGACTTTACCCTAAAACTTAATAAGAGAAAATATGTAGAAAATTTAATGGCATGTTACAGGATTCACGAGGACCCCCCTCGATCCACCCAAAATTTTTATTTAAGCAAATACCCATCGTCGCAAACCACGGCCAAAATGTACGACCCTCACCCATTCTGGGAGAGCTACATGTGGATTTCGAACCGTGGCTTGAGACGATGGTAAATACAGCCTTTCCAAAGTTATATATATATGTTCAGTAAAATATACACTACAGGTGTTTTGCAAACCGGGGCATCGGTGCAAACCACAGCCAAAATGTTATATCTTTTCGCCTTCGTGAAATCTTTTGGCGAACTCTGAACCGTGGCTTGACACGATGAACCCGGAGGAAAAATCTCAATTTAAGCATACATAATTATTCTTTAGTGTAATCTTGTACAAGCCTAAAAAAATGAATCGTAATTTCCACTTTTCTATGTCGATACGATATATCCTGGTCAGCTTGAGATAAAAGATACAAGATACAACAAAGTCTGACACATCTGTTTCACACTTGGATAATTTACTTGAAAAAGAACGTTATTGCCAACTTAATGGTAATCTAACAACCAAGCTCAATGATGAATGTGATGACCTTTACTTTTCAATCGTCAACACCTTCATTACCTGCAAACGGAGTTTTTATATCTCAGTTGATTCAATAAAAAGAGCATGCTGTACGTATGTACAATTTCTAAAACGAGGTAAATTATTGACAAATAAGTTGATGAAACAAGATTATCAGCTGTCTCGTTTAAAGGCCGAGATTTTTAACTGTACGGTTTTCTCAGATAAGGGGAGGGACTAAATTTTATACGCGTGGCACCCCGAGGCATTGACGGTTGTGCAGACCGTGGGAAGCGCTAATCCCTATATACAAACAGTATACACAGGAAGTCCATGGGTATTACCTGTACAGCTTGATGGCATACTGTTCATCATAAAATTAGTAGAATTTGACATCGTTTATAAAAAAAATATCAATAATTATTATTAATAATGATAATTGTGAAATTTCGTAATTTCAGACTTACAAGCAGAAATATCTCGCAGGCCGAATTTTGTAAAAATAAAAATCTACGTCAAATGTACGTCACATGTACAGCAGCAACGACTTGAGTTCTTTGTAAAAAACATTTTTAAAAAAATACTCATACTTGTCTGTCCCTTTCAAAATCTTAAAACAAGTATATACTGACAAAACGTCAGAGATACTCAAGCTGTAGAAAGTCAACTAGGAAGTGTCATTAATATCCTATAATGGTATAAGATGAGGGCTATCGAGTTCAATCTTCTGTTGAATAAAAAATACATGTACATGAAGCAAAATTCATATATTGAATTTAATTAGAATAAATATAATCAATCGTACTACTTTTTAAGATGAATTTTTTGCTTAATCAAGTACATCGATCACAATTTAATACACATCAGTCCAAATAGCTTGTTACAAGCCTACAGGTAGAGTAGAATCGTTTTTCAAAGTGGATTGGGGGGCTCCAAAAATTCCACGTGACTACTAGTTCATCTCAGGGGCGTAGCAACAGTCCTCCCCCCACTTTTTTCCGCAACCTTACTTATAGTATAGGAAATGTTAATTGAAAGTCTAGTTGCCCCCCCCCTCCACTATTAGTGATGTATAAAAAAAAAACTAATGAAAATTGGTACTAAAAGTAATTGACATTGAGAAAAGTTGCATATGGCTGTGCGGCATGTTTAACACATATTCCGGACAAATCAAAAAGAAGTTACATATATAGGTTCTGTTACCAAAACTGAAGATAACTAGTACAATTTTTTGACAGTAAAAAAAACGTACGAGGGAGAATTTAACATTAATGTTGTACTATTATTTTACTGTCACTCAAAGTGCACATGTACATCATTCTCAGGCCCGTGACAAGCAATTTCAATATAGGGGGTACAACCATACATTTTCTTGCCATGCATGGTAGAATTTGTTAACGATGGGGTAACCTGCGTCACCTTTCAGAGTAAACAGTGGACTCGTCCAAAGATGCTTTGTCGGCGTCTGTAAAAGTTACCTGAGATCCCTACGCAAAGGAAAGCGCGAAATCTCTGTATAGAAACTGTTGCGGCTGCGGAGCGTCACTCATTGTTCATTCGCCATAGAAAAGAATCCGCCATTTAACGCTTAATATCTTTGAGTATACAGACTTTTTCAAGATAAGCTTAATTTTTGTTTCTAGAAATATTTTGATCTACAAAAATAATAGCTTTTCGTGTATTTTAACTGAGTAAATCGATGACCTAGCATCGTTTTAGATAACTCAAGCCCCTCTAGGGCTTGAGTAAAAAATCATTCATAATAAATTATCGTTAATATAGTAACAATTAATAAGAGCTTCGATCTTGATCAAATAGTAACAGTTACTTGCCGTTTGTATAAAAAGTCGCGTGGTACTCTTTTTATAGCAAATGAACATTCTGTATCTTATTGTGAAAAAATCGTGATGATAACGATGGTTTTGTTCAGTTAAAATTACATACAAGTAAGTATGGCACGCCAAATTCACAAAAATGAGATAATCATAGTTTCACAATTGATAAACTAGGTTTATCGACTGTAAACTATAGTTTACAAACCGTAAACTATAGTTAACGATTCGTTAACTATAGTTAACGATTCGTTAAGTATAGTTTTCATCTGTAAAACTATATTTAACGGTTGTTAAATATAGTTTACGAATGATAATCTAAGTTTATCTGTCTGTAATTAAACGTTAACAATAGATTTTGTTGATAAACATAGATTCACGTCTGTAAACTTTAATTTACGATCGTTAACTATAGTTAAGAGTTGTTAATCATAGTTTACAAATCGTGAAACTGTATTTATCAGAAAATCTATGTTTTGCAATCGCAAATGATTGTTTTCGGTGTTGAGTATAGTTTACGGTTGTGAAACATAGATTATCGCGTTAACTATGGTTTACAGATGTGAAATATAGATTAACGTTGTTAACTATAGTTTACAGTTCGTAAACTATAGTTTACAACCGATAAACCTAGTTTTTGATTGTGAAACTATGACTATCTCATTTTTGTGAATTTGGCGTGCCATAAGTAAGTATGTATTTTAAGTAAATTTAGATTAGAATTAAACAACTTAAAACCAAATTATTAAATTATTGCTTGCATATGTATTTCTTTCAAAACTATTTTTAACGCCTGTGACCTTGAACGGAGGTAACAATCCAACCCACGAAGCAAGAAATGCTCGGTTTTAAAAAAGGAAAAGAAAAGGAAGAAACTCTTGTCTAATACTTGTCCAGGCAAAGTTGTTACTTATCAGATATTTTGTTTTCATCGATATCCTTTGTTATCCATTGTGCCACCAGCTTATTTACTCCTTCATTTTCATCGTAATTTTCCGCCGCGTCTCAAAACAAGAATCATTCTTGATTTTTACGAGTGAAAATAAATTTCATTCACCTATGCAATTTTCATTAGTAAAAATATACACAATCTTGATTTACAATGAGATAAAAATTCATTTTTTAATGACATGTAAGTAATACAGATAATTAATCAATTATAATCAAGCTGAAATTGTTTGCATCGAAATGGCGTCCTCATTGCGAAGGTAATTTAGTGGTAAACATCAGAAGACCGAAAGTTAATTTGATGGTGGCCACAGGTGTCAAACAAGCTGAAAGACATATACACAGGGACTAGTAGCTAAATATCAATCAATTTCAAGTACCCAATGATTGACCTTAATTTATTTGATTGACAGGGGGATACAGACCAGGTAAATCTGAGGGCGGTGCTTATTATTTCGGGCTTTAAAGTCATCATTTCGTAAGGTCTATGGTCGATACAATAACCTTGTCAGCAAATATGCAATTTATCATTGATTCAAATGCTGACTGACGTTTTTCATATTCCCGTTATTTTTCCGTTATTTCCCAATCATTGTAATAGTGGTCCTTTACTTATAAATAAGAATAAGTCGCCACTTTTGGGTTCATCATTTATTACATCATTCAAGTGTTGATATGGATGGATCGATATAATGACATATATACAGATGACGTAGTAATATAGTAGTAGTATAGTATAGCCCTGTAATAAGAATAAACAATAGTAAGCATAAAAGTTAACAATAAGCTTGCAAGGGAATATATGCACAATACAAGAAAGATAACTCTTGCACTATCTTCATAACTTCAAATCACTTTAAAAGTTATTCCCCTTGACTGCATAAAATATAAAAACATTAATTCTGATAATGAACATTATCCATGTACAATATTACTGAATAAATATATACATTCAAATGCAAATATTTCATGTTACATTTATCTATGATAAAAACATATGATTATCAATTAATCACCTGTTTATGGAACAAGGCTAACTCAACATAGTTCTGTGAATATGTCTGATGTAATTATCAACTGTAAATAATAATTCAACTATATAACTTCAAAATAAATAATCAGGTCACATCAATGAAATTGATAACTGATATTTATAAATTACCAAGATCAAATGATAAAAGTAAGAGAAAGATACTTTATAATCAAATCAACTGAATTTACTCATGAATGATAAGAAATGCATAAATTAGATAATTTACAGAAATATTAAATAAGATATTAATTAAGATAATAATAAAATATAGAGTGCACTTACTATCTGTCAGTACATTATCAGGTCAGTCAAGATTGAAGAATACAAGAATATGGCAGACTCCATATAGATACAGTCTCTGACAACTAAAACACTATATGTGACTTTCCTCTATAGAATCTAACTTTGTAATGAACAAAGGCAGTTCACCAAACGCGGGAAACTACATAATGTAAATCTATTGGTTCCTAAAACCACATGACATGAATCACATGTCTGAAAATGACCACATAGGTAAAAAAGCCATAGGCATTAATTGAATAAGTCAACTAATGATCAATGTATAGCACAATAAAAGAACCAAGGGAAAATAGGGCAATACAGGGATATGTATCCAATTGTGTTTCAATTCAAATATATACAAAATAATGATGATGCTGCAAATGATGTTGATGATCAAGTGAAATAATAATGAAATCAAGAAACACAATATTCCTATAAGATCATTTATTAATCGTAAATATATAGAAAATATCACCCTATTACATCATGACAAGGAGCACACGGCCGGTTTGACCGGTCGGCTGGGGATGCTCACTCTTCCATGGTACCTGATCCCACCTCTGATGTTTTGGAGGTCCATGTTTGTCCTGCCCCTGTTTTGTATTGTTTTAAGGACTTTAATTGAATACTGTTCGTTATCTCCATATCCCTCATTTTACACATTTGTTTTAAAAGAAAATATATAAATTATACAAATTAAATACAGATTCTAAATTAATATAAATGATTTCGGACTTCATGAAATTTAAGAGGCCGTGTCAGTAACCATTGAGATTTACATGGAAAGTCAAAAATTTTGAATTGGGCAAAAACCACCCTAAAATATTTGAACAACAACAAAAAACACATTTAAGACAAATTTTACAAATTTATTCATCATCATTGGTTTCCATGGCAACAAATGTGATTTGCATAGTAAATTCTCAATGAAACATTGTAAAATAATACAAATTTAGACATATTTAAATGCAGAGGGGGGAACAATTTGAAGGTCTAAATTTGTTTTCTTATACTGAAATAATGAAAGATGCATCAGAAGAAAATATCTTTTTGTCTGTAAGTATTTTTAAAAATTTTGATATGGTTGCTATGGCAACCGAAAAATGACAAGGTTTTCATGATGGGAATATCCGTGGAAAATTAAGTTTTTCAAAAGTTGAATACTTGAAAACGCAACAACTGTAGATATTGTATGTCGTACAAAGTTAAAGATATATCCCAATACTACGAAATAATAAAATAAAAATTGGTAGTCGGATGTCCCAATTTTTTTTTTCAGAAATCAAAATTTGCATTTTTTTCAAAACACTTTCAATGGATTTTCGCAAGTTTTGGCAATTTTTTTTTAATATTACGACAGATATTTAACAGTTAGATGTCATATCTACAGAAACATCGTACTTTAGAAAAATCTCCATAAAATGTATGACTTTTTTACAAAACAATAGGAAAAGAAATCTCCATAGCAACGGAATTTATACCCTAGCAACTGACTTGACTAGGATCTGCAAAACATGAAACATACACCCAGGAAATTAAAGCCACTCAATTGGAATATTTGGGTCATGGCATCCTGATCAACTGTCAACCCGGTTGTACTTACCCCATCATATAAGTAATAATAAGTACCATGCATTGCTCTACAATGTCTAATAGTTATACAATATAGTCAGAATGTGGACCAAATACGCAAAATCTTGACCATATATGACATAACAAAAGCCGAAGTTATATGTCAAAGTGACGCAATTTTCAACCCAAAGGGACTCCAATGCTCTGTCTACTGGCTAATTTACATTGCTGTACCATGTTTATTATTCAAGGTATAAACCTAAAAACAACTAGAAATGTCCAAATGGGACAAAATACCCCCCGCTGGGTTTTTCAGAAGTGCTAAATCATGAATATTTTATGGATCTAAGAGAAGAGAGAAAAGCTAAAACATTTTAGTGCAAATGTAATTGCTCATTAATTTTTTTTATAAATGAAACGAAGGTGCAGCCAAAAAAATAGACTGAATGTATGGATCACACATGAATTATGATTTTTTTTTTGTCAGTGACCTTGAACTTGTATTAATGACCTTTGTTTAAAGTCATGACAAGTTCTCAGGTCAAAGCAACGTTTGTGTAAAATGGGAACCTTCCAAGTTTATCCATAAGAAAGATATGGACCAGACATGAATCATAATTTTTTTTTACTGTCTGTGCCCTTGAACTTGGACAATTGACCTTGGGTCAAAGTCATGAAACACCCTTATGTCATAAGTAATCTTTGTGTAAACAAGAAAGTATCCAAGTTTATCAATAAGAATGATATGGACCAGGCACAAATTATGAAGTTTTTCCTTTCAGTGACATTAAACTTACACAAAGAACCTTGGGTCAAGGTCATGACACATCCTCAA
>PRKT01000065.1:1275605-1291996 GCA_003671525.1 Saccostrea glomerata | reverse complement strand
CAAACTTCGTTTACAGGGGGTATAATGAGAAGTCGTGTCTGTTAAACACAAGACGACCTTATACTTATTCAAATGAAAATAAACCTTAACATCAGCAAGGCTTGTGAAAATGTAGTTTACAGCAACTTTATATTTCAAGTTTTATCTTATTTTACTATCAAAGACCAATCAACTGGTCAAATATCAATGCTCACTAAAAGTATCACAGATATGAACGTAAAACAAGAGTTTTCCATTGAAAATGTGTGTCTCAGGAATGACATATCAAATTGTGACAGACAGATAGACTGATGGTCAGCTAGTCAGACTGACAGACAATGGAGAAGTGATCCCTAAGAGTCCCCTTGCTATGCAGGCGACACAACTAGGCACCATTACAGCATATCTTGTACCTGATTCTGAGACTGAATTTTTTCTGAAGTGTACAGTCAAATATTTTACAGAAATATTTTGCTAGAAATAATAATATATCGTATAAGTGGAAATTTTAGTGAGATGCAAATTTAGCGATTTCTACCAAAGTATGGTATTTTATTTTTAGCCAGAAGTAATTTTAGCGATTTTAAAATGTTTACTAAAGAAGCTTTTACAAATAATAAGACATTAATTTTTAGCAATATTCAATTTTAGCAATGTCAGCACCCTCTCTAATAATGCCAAAATTAAATCCTCGCTAAAAATTCTACTTTTACAGTATGTTCTTCAAAGTACATTTATGCACAGTAAACAAGAAGTATGACACATTTGATTTTAGATATTATCTATTGTAACCAACTAAAGCTAGAGCAGTATAATCCAAGTGTTGTCCACAGACAGATGGACAAACAAACAGGGTGATTCCTATATCCCCCTTCCAAAAACTTTGATATCAAAATCTTAAACTTAGTTAGAAAATGTTTTTTAATTCACTGCTTTAAGAGCCATATCAGAAATCTGATTCAAATTGTTCATGTTCCCTTCAGCTGTCAAGTCATTTTCTTCACAATCAGTGTTAGACCTCTGCCTTTTCACCAATGGCATCAAGATACATAATCAAGGTCTTCCTTCTATGTAATGGACTATCTTCATGCTCTTGAGAATCCTGGCATTCAGATGACTTTCACAAGTTGTTTGGAAAAGTTGTCATCTGAAGTTGATTCCACCTACAAAAGAAAGATACAAAATAAATCCAGCTAACAACTTCATTTAAAACAAGTTCATTTTGACACAAATGTTACTCATGCTGAGACAGTGTTTCACAGCCCTGAGCCAAAGTCACACCTTTAAAGTCAAGGTCGAGGTAAAATTTGATGGAGTTTTCAGGTCTGTATTTCTATATGCCTCATGGAACAGGTAAACTTTAGTTTATATTGGCAACGAATGTCGGAATAGTGTTGTTATTTAATCGAAAGAAATAACTCTTAGCGTAAAAGTACGATGAATACCCAAAATTATGTGAGTAGCAACTTTGAACAATATTAGACTAGTTCACGAACAAATATGCATAAATATACCAAATTCATTTCTCTACTTTTTAAAAAAAAAATAGTATTCTTGTGATGGCATCAATAGAGTTCACAATTTAATGAGGAAAAATGCGATATATTTTAAAGGAATATTTCGAGAATCGGGAATTTGTTTATGTCAAATTAAAATAGTTTACATTTTTTATATCCATGCGCGTACAAATTAATTCAATGATTCTTTTATATCTATATTTTATACACTCTAAATAAGTTTATATCTCATATTCATGCTTTTCACATCTTTAGTTTCTTGTGTTCTCTACAATTCTAAAACGATGCCGAAAATGTTACAACTCTAAAAAATAATCAGGATGTCGCTATTGCATGCAATATCAAGAATTAAAAATAATATATACACTGAAATGCCTCAGTTTATGAGTTTTCAAAATGCTTTATACTGTGGTAAAGCTAATTTGACGAAGGGGTTTCATGTAATGGCTCCTATTAGTTTCTAATCAGTGTTTTTATTTAACAGAGCGAAATCTTGGATTTCGGAGAAGAAGCCGTGACCAGCGTGGTAGGTTTATCTTTTAATTTTATGAAATTTCAAGTAAGTTTTGTTTCCACTCATTGAATTGGGTATAATAGCCAATATCATTAAAAAAAACTTTCATTTTCAGGATGCCAAATTGGCAATATTAGCCTTCTTTTATAAGTGGGCCGATGTGGTGGAGGAAGAAGAGAAATTTAAGGTATTTTACATAATTAATCAAATCATGAATACCGGTATTTGATATACTTACTATTTATTTGCTTATATTCTGCACAACTTACAAATTATGACGCAGGTTCCTGACAGAAAAAATGTACACAAAGAAATTCTTTTTGGAATGCAGTATAATAAATAAACTTTAAAATGCTCTCTCTCCCCCTCCTCTCTCTCTCATAAATTCATAAAAGTATAATCTGTAAATTTCAGAGTAATGGCGATGCCTTTGTGGCTCAAAAGCGCCCAGACCAGACAAATTTCACGAATACCACTGTTGAAGCAGCAGGATTTTCTACAGCAGAGCTAGAAAAGTCTAAGGTGAAAAGGAAAATGCTATAATAGAGGACAAAACTAATGAATATTGAAAAGTTTTATTTATGACTTTTTAAAGTTGCTTCATAAAAAAAAATATGTAATGGTTCCAACTTATTTTTACTCAGTGTTTTAATTTTATAGGACGACATCTTGGATTTCGGAGAGGAACCCGTTACCAGTGTGGTAGGTGTTTTTAACTTTTTACTTTCTTGAAATTTCAACTGTTTTGATTTCACTCACTTGGGAATAATGACCAATGTCATAAAAGACTTTCCATTTACAGGATGCTAAATTAGCAATATTAGCCTTTTCTTACAACTGGTCGGATATGGTTGAAAAAGAAGAGAAGTTAAAGGTATTTGTATATCAATAATCCACATATCAAATATTGATCATTTATTGTAAGTACTTTGCGCATTTTACAATTAATGACACAACTAAGTCCCTAGCAGAGAAATATGTACATGTAAAAAGCTGTCCTTCTGAAATGCAATACCGGTATCATATAACGTACCTGAAATGTAATAACTCTCTCTATTTTCTGTTTCTTTCTTCATGTCAAAAATTTATGAACAAAAATATTTCGTTAATTTCAGGGTAATGGGGATGTTTCTGGGCCTCAGGTACATCTAGGCAAGACAAGCGCCCACGTCATGAGTACTTCTGTTGAAACAGAGAACACTTCTACAGAAGAAGTGACCAGTTCTAAGGTAGATAAAATTGTAAGTACTTTACATTAGAAACAATCGTTATAAGTCTTTCATAAAAATCGTAGTGTAAATATAATACTTTTAACTTTTGTTATTTATTTACGTGCATTTCCTTTAAAGGAAGAAACCCAAGGCCTGTGTGACTCAAATGAAGCCAGTGTTTATGAGGAGGCAGACACCACCCTTTGTCCAGCACAAAGAGATTCTAACCCATTGCAACTGGGAGACAAAGACAACCACGATGCTGCAGAAGTGAACAGTAGTGCAATCCCTAAGAAAATAAACGAGGCGTTTCGAATTGACAATTTTTTGATACAGAGTATGAAGAGACTGGTGCAAATCTATGATGTAAAATCAGGAAATGCAGTTGGTGAGATTCATGCGCAGTACATTCCTCGAGAATCAGGCCAAAGGGATAGACATCCAAGTGTGACAGGATGTGGTACAACATCGACATGCAGCACCGGTAATCGAACAATGTAAGGGTGTTAAGTTAAAAAAATAAAACTTTAAAGTGCACAATTTTTTTCACTTCTTAGAATTCAATAGCTTGTATGGGAAAGTTTGAAATAAACGCATTTTACTTGTGTTTCAGGAAAATACAAGGACTGGAAACCATTGACACAGAAATATCTATTTTGTCAACAGAGGTAAGAAATAGAAGTTTTTCCCCTCAGAATAATTTCAATTACCCATCGACATGAAAAATGTTTTAATCTTTGAGAGAACAAACACAGCATACATGCCCATTTTTGCTTCAGGGGGCGGGGTTTATTCATTTTTACCCCTCTCCCCCAAAAAAAGAGAGATAGAAGAAAGCAAACAAACCAACAAAAGCAAAACACGTGTCTCTTTTTTATACGATTTCTATTTTTGTAACAGATTATTGCGCACGACATCCGGGATTCAAAGTCGGAAAGTGACGCAGAAAACAAGTACTTTACCAAACACCCTCTGATGCGGCTGTTTCTCTGTGGAGATTGTTGTTCAGTGAGTACAGGTTCACCAATACTCCAATTTAAATCAAACAAATGTGTTAGAATGACTTATCAGTTAAAGAATATTGTATTTAAAATATTTGATAATTTTTCTTTATTCAGAAAAAAGAAAAAAAGAAGACCACCGAGAAAGTTGGACTGTTCAGAAGAATTCGAAAGATATCCCACAGAAATTAAATGACTGTTACATGTTCCTGAAATTAAGAAGCTTATCTGTGATATATTTAGAGTTAATTTAGAGTTAATTAAATTTTAATTTATTTCTACCTACAAAATTGTGTTTACTTTTTGGTTCAACTGACTATATGTAAGGCATGTTTACACAACTTTTATTCTATTACCATATGCACAAATACGTTGCATATGGAGAAAATGAACTGTATTAAGATTAAAAGTCCATAAAACAATACAAAATAGGAGCAGACACTACACTAATCTCCAAACATCAGAGGTGGGATGGGTGCCATGGAGGAGTGAGCATCTCCTGCTGACCGGTCACACCCGTCGTGTGATCTATGTCTTGATCTGGAAATAACGAAAAATCCGTCTTCAAATCAGTGCATGTACAAATAATGGACTAACAGTTACATGTATTATGAAAAGCGTCAGTCAGCATTTGACTCAATGATAAATTGTATTTGCTGACAAGGTCATTTTATCGACTATAGAAATTACGAAATGATTTTAAACAAGAATGGCTATATTTTTGTTTCATCAACTTGTTTGTATTAATTTACCTCGTTTTAGAAACTGTTCATAGAGCATGCTCTTGCGCATTGAATAAACTGGCGACCGTTTCACTAACAATTCGTAGATCGTAAACTTACGATTACGTTTGCGATTATTTCACGTGAACGTATACGAGCGTTTCACAAAACATGTCGTAGACGTAGCACTTATCGTAACTCTTAGTGAAACGCAGGTGCTACGTTCACGTTTACGAGCTACGACCTGTGAGCAATGAATCGCAATGCATTGTGGGCTACTACAATTATTCAGCTGTGTTGAATATAGAGGCAACTTGAATTGTTCCTTGGAAATTTATTAAATTATTTTTTGAGATTTATGAAAGAAATATTGAAAATAATGTATAATCTTTCATTTCTATGCCCACATAGTCATTTACAAAATTTGCTCGATGAAAGTGGTACAATTTTCCGTTTCCAAGGATGGAACATTTTGAGCTACCTTTAGAAGTTTATTGTCATATAATGACACACCCATTTCTTTAGAAAGGAAAAAAAAACTCGGACAAATGGTTCATTCCATAGTATACTGAAACGCAAAAGAAACGCAGCAAGCAGTAATCTAGAAATGTTGAATTTTTTATCTAATGATTTTCAGGCGTTATAGAATTTGATCACTTCATGTCATACCCCAATAAAACTCTAAAAATTATATCTTATTTCTTAATTGTCATTCACCTGATTGGAGAATAGGTGTGATGAAGTCATCGTCATGTGATGAAAATTGTCTTCCATATAAGGTAGTGGTCTCGACCTGTCGAACTTCCGTGAACTGTTACAAGATTGCAACAAGAAATGAATGTCGTCTACAAGTACTGAAATCTATGTATACACCTCAAGTGCATCAAATGGTACTATATTATAAGAAGATCGTTGACAAACTTATCGTTATCAAGTTGCACGTGTTTTTGGCTTTTTAGCACTTTTTCAATACGACATCATTAAATTTCACGATTGAGTAATTCTGAACACTGATTTTAGTGCATACTAACCAAGATTCTCATCTGACTAATTTTCGTAAATTTTGGTCATGCGGTCAAAAAAATTCGTATATAATGTTACCCCGCGTTTCTTTTTCCTTTCAGTATATTAACTTTTATTTACATTAATAATTCAAGGTATTCTAATTATCTCAGTTACGAAAAACCATATAGCAAGGCTCTAATGATATCGATGTTTCTTCTCTCATTCCACTCCAACTCTCACAGAGTCCTCTACCTACACCCTCTCTTGCCACTCCTACTCTTTCCCTCTCCCCACTCTCTCCTAACTCCCACTCTCCCTCTCTCCAAACTCCAACTTTCTCTTTCTTCACTCCTCTTTCTCCAATCCCACTCTTTCTGCTCACTCTCTCATCACTCCCATAGTCTCCTCACTCCAGCTCTCTCTCTCTCTCCTCACTCCCTCTGTATCCCTTTCCCCTCTCTCCAACCCTTCTCCCGTATTTCTCTCACGCCACTCAAACTCCTACTCTCTACTAACACTGTAATTTTTTCTCTTTCATACCTTCATTTCCATTTCTCCCCACTCCCTGCCTCTCACTCATTCACATCCAATTCTCCAACTTTTTCTCTTCTGCCCTTAATTCCAATTTCTCTCCAACACCTTCTCTCTCCACTCACTCTATATCTCTCCAATCTCTCTCCCAACTCCCTCTCTCGCCACTCCTACTCTCTCCCTCCCTACATCTCCCCCTCAATCCCACTCTCTCTCTATATCCCAACTCTCACTCTCTCCACTGCCACTCTCTGTACCAACTCCTACTCCTCAGTCTCTGCTTTCCTTTATCCCCACTCATACTCTCTCTAATTAAACTACAACTGCATAGCGCTCTCCCCATTCTCTTTTTCTCTTTCACACTCTCTTGCTCCCCAATCCCCTTTCTCTCTCACCTTCTTACTCTCCCTAATCTCTCTCTCTTCCAAATCTCACTCTCTCTGACTATCACTCTGTCTGCCAACTCCTTTAGTCTTTTTGACAATCCCTTTGTCTCTTCTCTCGAACGATTGCTCCTAACCCTATTCACTCTCTACCTTTCTTAATCCCTCCCTCCCCACTCCTTCTCTCTCCTTTTCTCCCAAACTCTCTTCCTTTCTCCCACTTCCCTCTCAACTACCTATCTTGCCACTCTCTCTTACTCTTCACACTCCCTTTCTCGCCCCACGCCCTCTCTCTCCCCACTCCTACCAATCTCCTCTCTCTACCACTCTCTCCTAATCTTCCAACTCCCTCTCTCCCTACTCACCTCACTGCCTCTCTCTTCCTTTCTCTCCAAATCCCTCTTTCTCTCTACTCCAATTCTTCTCTCTCTCTCTCTACTCCCGCTTTCTCCCCATTCCTCTCTTCCCCTACTCTCCCTATTTCCTACTCTCTCCATATTTCCCCACTCCTTCTCTCTCCCACTCTCCCCACTTCCTCTCTCTACCACTCTTTTCATTCTATCTGTCTCTCCATTCATCTCCTTTCCAACTCTCCCCACTCCCCATCCTCTCTCTTTTACTAACTAGCTCTTTCTGCCAATTTCCCATCTCCTCCACCTCTCCCCTTCTTCACCTCTCACTCTCTACCACTCTCCTTACTCCCTCTCTTGCTCAATCTCGATCCCACTACTCTTTTCATAATCCGTCTCTCTCCCATTCTCTCCATACCCTCTCTCTCCCATTTTCCTTACTCCCTTTCTCTCCCACTCCCTCTTTCTCTCCTTACTCTCTCTCTATCCCTATCTCACCACTCCTCTTTCCCCCATTCCCTTCCCTCCCTCTCCCAACTCGCTTTCTCCAAATCACCCAAATCCTCCCTTACTTACTCTCCCTTACTCTTTCTCCTTACTTACTGTCTCTCCTACAACTACCTCTCTCTCCCACTCTCCAAACTCCCTCTCTCTCTCTCTCCCTAGTTCTTCTCTTCCCCTAATCTCCCCGATCCCTCTCATCCCCACCTCTCTCCCCACTCCCTTTCTCTCCCCATTCCCTCTCTCCATACTCCCTCTTTCTCCCATTCCTCTTACCACTCTTACTCCTCTCCCCGCCCTTCTCTCCCCACTCCAACTCCACTGTCTCTCTCCCTGCTCTCTCCACTTTCCGAACCCACTCCCCTCTCTATCCACACTCTTACTCCCTTCTCTCCACTCCCCCACCCACTGATCTCTCCCCCTCCCACTCCTTCCCCCATCCCACTCCTCTCTCCCCACACTCACTCCCCTCTATGAACTCCTCTCACCCCACTCCTACTCCTCTTTCTTCACTCCTCTCTCACAACTAAATCTCCAATCTCTAAACTCTCACTCCTCCCTCCCAACACCTTCTCCTCTCTCCCACTCCTCTGTCACCATTCCTCTTTCCCAACTCCTCTCTCTTTACTCCTTTCCCGACTCCCTCTCTCAAAATTCCTCTCTCCCCACCCATAATCCTCTCTCCTCACCCTCCTCTCCCCTAAACTCCTCTCCCCACTCCTATTTCTCTACCCTTAATCCTCTCCCAACTTCCCTCACTCCCAACTCCTCTCCTCCACTCCCACTCATCTCTCCCCATTCTTCTATCCCCGCTCCCACTCTCAACTTCCAACTTCAACTCCTCTCTCCCTACTCCCACTCCTCTCTCCACACTCTTCTCTGTCCACTATGCTCTCACTCCTCTATCTCCCCACTCCCACTCCTATCTCTCTCCACTACCACTCCTCCCTCTTCCCACTCCAAACCTCTCTCTTCCTACTCCCACTCCTTTCTCTCTCTCACCACTACCTCTCCTCCCTCCACGTCCACTCCTTTCTCTCTCAACTCCCACTCTTCTCTCTCGCCACTCTCAATCCTCTCTATCGACTCTCACTCCTCTCTTCCCACTCCCATTCTCGCTCCCCTCTCTCCCCACTCTCACTCCTTCCTCTCTCCCTACTCCCACTCCTCTCTCTCACTCTATCCTCTCTCCCCTCTCCCCACTCTCATTCCTTCCTCTATCCCAACTCCCACTCCTCTCTCTCCCCACTCCCACTTTCTCTCTCTCCACTCTCACTCCTTCCTCTCTCCTTACTCCCATTCCTCTCTCTCCCCACTCCCACTCTTCTCTCTCTCCACTCTCACTCCTTCCTCTCTCCTTACCCCCATTCCTCTCTCTCCCCACTCCCACTCTTCTCTCTCTCCACTCCCACTCCTTCCTCTCTCCCCACTCCCACTCCTCTCTCTCCCAAACCCCCACTTTCTCTCTCTCCACTCTCACTCCTCTCTCCTAACTACCACTCTTCTCTCAACTCCCACTCCTTCCTCTCTCCACTTTCACTCCCCTCTCTCTCCACTCCCACTCCTCTCTCTTCCCACTCCTCTCTCTCCCAACTCCTTTCTCCCCACTCCCACTCTTCTCTCTCTCTCCACTCTCACTCCTCTCTCCACTCTAACTCCTCTCACTCTCTCTATTCTCACTCCTACCTCTCTCCACTCTAACCTCACTCTCCACTCTTACTCCTCTCTCCCCACTCCCACTCCTCTTTCTCCCAACTCCCACTCCTCTCTCCCTCCTTCCTCTCTCCCCACTCCCACTCCTCTTTCTCCCCACTTCCACCTCTCTCCCCACTCCCACTTTCTCTCTCTCCACTCTCACTCCTTCCTCTCTCCCCACTCCCATTCTTCTCTCTCCCCACTCCTTTCTCCCCACTCTCACTCTTCTCTCTCTCCACTCCCACTCCTTTCTCCCAACTCCTGCTCTTCTCTCCTTACTCCCACTTCTCTCTCCCATTCCTCTTTCCCCACTCCCACTTATCTAAATTAAGATTAAATAAAAACTATTCAAGAATTATTGTGGATGATTTATTCTAATTGTTTTACTTAAATTATTTTTAACTTTTAGCAGAATTGTATATTTTTGCAAAAAATAATGTATTTTAAAATTATATGGGGAAAAACTTTAAACATCACAAGATACTGCTTCCCAGTTTGCATTATATGTTCAGACATTTAAATTTTTACATACAAGCTTGAATAACTGAATTAATATGCTTACTAGCAAGCAAGTCATTAAATGGCTTTGCTATCTTTGTAAGTAATGGTTATAAGCCGAAAACTGTCCATTATGTCAGATATTAGACGACCCGAGGCGCGTTAGCGCCGCGGAGAGTCTAATATCTGACATAATGGTCAGTTTGAGGCTTATAACTTACTTAAAACATTTCACCATTGTCAAACACTTCCATTGTTAACTTATTGGACAGCCACAGGTAAGGTCTCGTTCTGCTTGGATGACTACCTGGCACTGTTCATCAAGTTAGGCCAAAGAAAACCAGTTTTGGTTTTTCTTCTGTCTTTATTAATAGTAGGCATCATCGAGAGGTGTTTTATATCAATAAATATGAACATTAACTTTGTTTAGTCTTATTTATCCGCATTGCGACATTTTTATTTATACTACGCATGCGTAAAAGTCAGTTCTACTAAATTCTTTACAATTTATTCATTTTACAACGCAACGACCACGGATGAAGACGTACATTTTAATTTCGAAAAAAAAGACCTTCAGAATCGGGTGTTTTGACGATGCCATTTATCGGTTACACCAAGATGCCTCAGTTCAGGTTTTTACTGTGTAATCCGGATACATGTATATATTCTTATGTTTCGGAATTTGCAAGAAACAGTTCACGTTAAAAGGTAATTTTTGTAAAGCAATAGGATTTGAAGGATTTTACTCAAACAACTGTTTAAGCATTTTCTATGAAATTGGGAGCTTATTCCTGGTGTATTTTTTTAAAAATGCAATTATCTTTTGTAAGCAGGTTTCGAACTCGGAAGGATTTTACTCCAGCCACTGCTTGAAACGACAGATACTCGCTTAAACGACGCAGGACTAGGTGCACAAATGGTCAGAAATCACCGGACGAAATTACAGATTCCATTGGAATTTCGTGCTAAATTTTGTGCTAAATGCAGAAGAATGGATATTTCAATAAAAAAAAATCCAAGGTTGTGTGTAAGAAAACACATGCTTCTCATCCATCTTTTGTGTCCATTGGATTCTATATATGTTCCGTGGATCAATCATTGTGAAATTAATCTATCATATAGCAATGAACGGCGAATTTAGGAAATTTATGATCGGAGCCACGGATGCGTTTACAATAATGAATTTGAGACATTCAATTCACTGGATTATTTGTGCCATTTTCAATAGGATTTTTTGTGAAATATTAACATTTAACGCTACTAATTTCCTATATTGTTCATATTAAATTGTTTGATTTGTCATTGCCTTTTCAGTGGTGTTTACTTATTTGCCTCGCCCTTTGTTCTCATTTTAACGTTACCTGTACCTGTCCAATAAGTTGAATCTTATTGGACACCTACAGGTAACTTATTGGACGGGGTGCAGGACAATAACAAATTTATTGAACCAGGTTTAACAAAAGATGACGTCACAAAAATGTTTTAAAGTCTCTGATGAAGCAGTGGTAATAGCTTATAAACTTCATCTGTCTTAGTTGGTCTGAGCCAGTTCAGGACTTATCTTTCTTATCTAGATCTTGTTCTATCCTGTCTTTCAAAACCTTATTCTACGTATTTCACCCTGTCCTTGAAAAAAGCACACTTCTTAGGTGAAAGTTTTAACTTGTTTTTCCCTGAGGTTCTGGAATATCTTTTGTAATTTCAGTCTCTAAACATTCTTTAAATGTTCTTGAAAATATTCATAAATCATTCAAGACAAATAGATGTAACACTGATGTTGAGATGTAAATACTCTAAACAATCCTCCATTATTCTTTGACATGTTACTGGACTTTGGCCAATCCAAACGGAATCCTACTGCTTAATCTGTAATTCTCCTGTGCATCCTGGTATTGTTTCTAAGTGATTTCTGAGGCTCTGTGTTCCATAAAGAGTTGTTGTGTGTTATAACTTCCTACTTGACCTCTGTATAAACTTTGACCTCTTAATGATCCTTGACCTCTTTTTTGAATCTAGACGTCAGTATGTTCCTTGTCCTTTAGGTCTAAACTTAAGTTGATGTGGCGCAGACTGTCCATAATATGAATTCCCTTCCATCTCCACTGTAGACATCTTTCTGAACTGTTGTGATCCGCTGTATCTCTTATCCTTCAGTTGTTGTACCTCAGCTGTTAGCTTGCCTGTAACATTCATTTGACTTCATCCATTTCAGATGTGGGATTGTCTCTATATATATTGTACTCATCACATTTGAAACCTTACTTCTTTTCACTTGTGCTTCTTTTTGATGATCATGATCCTCTGCAATAGCTCGCAGTTCTGATCTCGGTTCACCCAAGGATAGAAATTTGTCATGTATGTATACTATTGCATCCCTCAAGTCAGGTTGAAGTCTTAGCTTCTCAGAAAGCATTGTGACACAGCCTGTCATCCTCATTTTCACTGCTACTACTTCTTATTGGAGAACTGTTTCATTGACACTGTTTTCAAGCTGACAACCCCACTCTGATACAATCTCATTTGGTCCTTGTTCTGCACTGTAGAATTTCCTAATACAGAATGTACATGTACTCTTTGACTGCTTTTAACTGTATCAAACCAAGACATATTTGTGAAACACTTATACCCCCCCCCCCCCTACCGAAATAAATTATAGGGTGCACAAGGAAAGTAAATGATTGAATATTTTAAGTCCAAAGGGCATAACTCTGATAAAAATTGCTCAATTTGCCAAAAAAAACTTGACCTATGATAAATCTGTTTACCAAATTTCATTTCAGTATGTGTAATCTAAGCAAAGAAAATGAACATTAACTTATATGGACCGACCAACCAACAGACAGCAGCAAAGCCTTCTTTGATAGAGGCATACCGTTTAAGTAGAAATTTTAGCGAGAATTTAATTTTGGTATTATTAGTGAGGGTGCTGAGATCGCTAAAATTGAGTATTGCTAAAAATTAATTGTGTTTTATTTGTAATAGCTTCTTAAGTGAGAATTTTAAAATCTCTAAAACTACTTTTTGCTAAAAATAAAATACCAGTTTTAAGTAGAAATCACAAGATTTGTATCTCACTAAAATGTCCACATATATGGTAATGAAATAGAGTTCATCTTGAGAAAGATAGTGTCAATGGTTGCACTAGGACATCCATTCTCATAATATCAGCTTCTCCTTCACTGATCATCAAATGGCTTGTAGAATTTGGTCTTCTCTGTACACTTTTTCTATAGCAAGACACTGGACTATGTAATGCCATATTTCATAGGATGTTTCTAATTTTGATGATCTGGAGAATGTTAATTTTTTTGGTAATCTTGTGTAGTGCTTTATAACATCAGTTTGAATTTCAGATTCAGTTTTCACTGTTGGTATTTTAGGTAATGATCCAATACATGTACTAGCTAGCAAATCCTTGTGGCCATGTCTGAAGATCCTCAGAGGTGTATCTGCCTTGGGTTTCAAGTTCAAGGCTTTAGAAGATCAAAAATTGATGGTCCTTGACTTCTTCTGAAATATCATCTCCCATAAGGAACTTTTCCAACAATCCTAGATGGAATTTAAATTTCCAAGTAGTTAATCATTTCAATAGTTCACTGACTTGAACTGAACTTATGATATTTCACTGATTTAGAATTTCACTTTTCACATCCCAAAATGTATTGTACAATTGTATCACTTTGATTAACATCACAAATGTCATACACATGATTTTATATGATAGCTAGACTGCTTGTTTTGAATATACCTGCTAAAATGTCAAAATAACATCTAAAGTATCAAAATGAAATATACATGTTATTGAAAAAAAGAGGCCCAGTGAGGGGCCACATTGCTCATATGCGCACTTTGGCTGGGAAAAAGCAGAAATCAGTTTAGTACTGCAAAGTTTAGATATTATAGTGGTTTTGGGAGGTATGATTTGAAGAAACTTAAAATCTCAACTTCCTAAGTATGCTTTTGAATTAATATGACACATAATGGCTTTGCTTTTTTTAAGATGAATTTTTTTATTGATATATCCTTTATATTCCTTTGTTAAACTATGATCCCCTGGTATGGCCTCTATATTCTTCCGGAGGGTTATGATCTGAGCAAATTTAATTACTATAATATTATCATTTGCTCTTATATTATTGTGACCAGTTATGGCTTTGTTGCTCTTTGTTGCTTTTTTGAAGATTTTTTCTTATTTTTACTTTGATACCCCATTATATCCAAACCTACCCCTGGGGGTCATGATTTGAAAAAAAGAACTTGAATTTACACTATCCAAGGATGCTTCCATATCAATATGTCTAATCTACACTACCTGAAAATGATTAAACAAAAGTTTCATAATTTCAAGCACAGCTTTTCTTGAGAAAAATATTTTTAAGTGATGCCATTAATTTTTCACAAAATCATAATAAAATCCCCTTAGAGGAAGAAAAATCATTTGAAAAAAATTCTGAAAATCCACTTTAGAAGTCAATATAATTCTGATTTAGAACAATAAAATTTAAATTAAGAAATAACAAGTAATTACAATTCAACTAATTTTATCAAACACATGTAAAAAAAAAAAAAAAATATGTAGCTCAGAGAGAAACAAAATCAAAGAAATGTCAATTAAAAAAAAAAAAATTAAGAAGCTAGGAATGCCACACCAACATTTTATTTCATAGATCTTTAAGACATTCCTTAATTAAGTATGGTTTTAGCATTGAAAGGCTGATAATAGCTTAATTATTTTATATAATTTTTTTGTATTTTTTCAAAGAAAACGAAAAAAACAAATAATATCCAAATTAGATGTTTTAGACTTAAAAGTTTGCTGTATTAATGAATGCATCATTTGAAATCTAATAAAATATGTAAAGAAAAACTCTATAGATATTTAATTATTTTTAAGGTAATCCGAACCTCAGGTTCTGAAAACCACGCATTGAGTTATTGAAAATGCTCACAAAGATGTTTCTAAATTCTCAAAGTAAAATATATTTACCCACGGTGTTTCTTAAAACTTCATCTTTAAAGATAATCATATTATATAGGGAATATTATTAAATCTCAAATAAATTATCCGGAAATGCGATTAGAACTACCTACTGCATATTTTCTAATTGATAATTGATCAATTAATACATTTTAGGAATAAAAATCATGAGTGTCCAGGCTTTTAAAAAAAAATTGTGCGATTTTATACTTTTACGGTAACTTTTGTTTCTGCTACTTACTTCCATCGATTTATAATGCATAGTGTATGAAGTGTTTCCTATCAAAGAAAACTCCGTAAATCACATCTTATATCAAATTATACTTATAAACATTGGTAACTAAGGCTAAATTGAAAGAACTTTAATTTTTCTTAAATATGCCAGTTTTCCCTACTTTTATGAGGTACAAATGTCAACTTTTTAAATACCGTTTATAAAAACTTTGAAGAACATTGAATCATACTTAGAGGCATAAAATGAAAACTTTTGCATAAAAAATTCAGTTTCAAGCTTTATTTTAAGACTTTTTGAATTTAATTTTAAATTAAAGAGTTATCCTTCCTGGCCGAGGATCGGATATCCTTAATACATAAATATTTTTATAAAAATGAAACACATTATTTGTGAATATTTTTTAAAGTTGTGGTTACAATCTTCACAAAACCATTCACAACTGGGGAGAGTATGTTAGTTTATCATATGTATAAAAGAAATTGAAATAAAATTGTCAAATTTTTGAGAAATTATTTTTTTAAAAATTTAATTTGGCCAATCCCAATCAAAATTAAACCGATCGAACCAAAACTGTACAATTAATGGAAAAAATAACATTTTATCAAGAATATAAGTTTGATTAGGTGTGATAAGAGTTAATTGAAAAATAATTGACCTCGGCAATCAAATAGATTTCTTAATTTCAAATACATGAAAGCGGCAATAAATTAGTATTTTTTTCATCTAGTGCTAATTTTGATCGGGATCAGTTTAAATTTGAGATTATGTCGAAATCTTTAAAAAATTCATTTCTGTAAAATTTCGCATATTCATTTCAATTTCTTTTTAAAATATGATTGACAAACATGTTCTCCTCAGTTGTGATTAGTTTTGTGGTGTTTTTAACCATAGGTTTAAAAAAATATTCACAAATAATATGTTTTATTTCATAAATATTTTTTTATAAAAAATTTAAAAAGTCTATCTAGCCTTTCTTTACATATTTTATTAGATATTCATATGATATTGCATTCACTTTTAAACTTTTAAATCAAAAGCATCTAATTTGGATATAAATAATTTTTTTCACTTTCTTTGAAAAAAAAACAAAAAACTTATATAAAGTAATAAAGAGCTAATATTGGTCTTTCAATGTTGAAACCATTGTTCGAAAAGGATGACTCAGGGATCTATAAAATAACAAGAGGCCCAGGGGCCACATCGCTCACCTGAGCAATTGGCTAGGAAACAGCACATATCAGATCAGAACTGAAACTTTACTGGGGGGGGGG
>PRKT01000065.1:1252382-1275019 GCA_003671525.1 Saccostrea glomerata | reverse complement strand
CACTACCTGAGGATGATTCCACATGAGTTTCATCTTTCCTGGCCCAGTGGTTCTTGAGAAGAAGATTTTTAAAGATTTTTTCTATATATTCCTATGTAAAACTTTGATCGACCATTTCGGCCCCACCCTACCCCCGGGGGTCATAATTTGAACAAACTTGAATCTACACTACCTGAGGATGATTCCATATGAGTTTCATCTTTCCTGGCCCAGTGGTTGTTGAGAAGAAGATTTTTTTAAAATGCCATTAATTTTTCACTAATTCATAATTATCTCCCCTTGGAAAAGGGCGTGGCCCTTCATTTGAACAAACTTGAATCCCCTTTACCCAAGGATACTTTGTAGCAAGTTTGGTTGAAATTGGCCCAGTGGTTCTTGAGAAGAAGATGAAAATGTGAAAAGTTTATGACAACGACAGACAACGGACAAATTTTCATCACAAAAGCTCACTTGAGCCTTTGGCTCAGGTGAGCTAAAAAGTTGGTGTGGTATTCCTCTAAGTGATTACTCTGAATAAAGGGCAATAACTCTAGTTTACTTCAATTTGGTCTCACAATAGAGAGAAACAACAATTGAAAGATGTTCAAAAGGCAATGACAACAAAAGGAATATAATATACACAATAAAATTAAATACAGTGAGTGAAATGAAAATGAAATATGAGCATATGAAATAATAAAATATTGGCAATCTTATTCAAATTTTCTATACAGTGAGCAGGTATAAGCCTATAAGGGAGATACTCTCTACTAAGTACCAAAAATTTCAGTATACACGTACTTTGATATTCACTGCAAATATATACTACAACAGACAGACAGACATGTAATCTATAGCTACCCTTACTGTAGTCACACACCTACAATAATTACTTGATCAACATACAAATATATCTATACCTATCACATACATGTGAATGAAGTCAGAACATGTGAATAAGAAGGGCAAGGGGGTGGGAGTGGGGACATTACCTGTGCCTATCATGTGCATTCTCCCACAGCTTTCACAGCTCTGTCAATTAACATCTGTTCAGTCCAGTTTTGTTTGTTTTGAACATCTTTTATTGAACGAGTCAAATGGATTGGAAACAAGTTCTTGCAACTTACTAGTTCCTCTCCATAAATATAACAATATGTCATGCAAATAATACATTAAAATATAATAATTATAATATTTTCAAGTGATGCAATTAAATTACAAATCAATTTAAAATCTACATGTTTCAGTAATAAATCTATGGACAGCAGCAAAAATATTAATATTATTAATTGATACAGGCAAATCTCTATCACCCCATAATAGTACTGGTTAGTGTCAATTGTAATCAATTCTTCAAGCTGACTCAGTCCAGTCAGGAGTATGTCAAATAATATACATATGTATCATGCAGTGCAGTGCAAAGGTGTTAGTATAAGAATCTGAAATTTAAAACTATATAACAATTACCAATACAATAAGGACAGGGCACAAATGTTTTGTTTTCAATTTACATGTACGTCTATATAGAGTAGATAATAATAATACAAAACAGATAAAGAGACAGAAGAACATTCAAACATGCAGACATCCAAATCGCTATAGCTATATATACCTCCCACTTTTCAAGCAGGGGCTATAAAATTCTTATAATTAACTTTTTATATACTGGTTAGGTAAACAAGTGCTGTATGGTAGACTTTCTTACCAATCACTGGTGGAATAATTCCGACTGAATCACCACAGAGTCAATGCACACAGAAGTCACAAAATAAAATCATAGTTCACAGTTTTGATCGCTATTGTACTAAATTATAGGCTTAAGTCAGGCAGCACAAAACGCTCACTTTTTACAGTTAAAACATATTGTAGTTCTCACAAGGAAAAAGGTAGAGGTTGACAATCATTCATCAGCTAACTGCTTTATCCTGAATTAAGGCACTGAATCCATCATCAGCAACCGAATAGAGTGCCAAATGTAGTAGAGGTCTTATGTGAAGAATATAACACACGCATAATTATGGTCCGTTATTCATTTGATATTGAAGTGTTGATATGGATGGATTCAGATGTAGTGGTCACAATAGCCCTATAATAGGAATAAACAATATTAAGCATAAACAAGATGCTCCCACATGGTAGATAATAGTGATCGAGGGTTGATGTTTCTCAGATGCAAGTCAAACTCCAAAGGTCAAGGTCAAAAGATTAAAATTGTTGATATTCGAAAGAAGTTCTTGTCACTTAGAATACATCTGTGAAAATGAAAGCCCTTAGTGCTAACTGTTCAAAATGACCAAGCTTAAAGTTTTCAAAACTCAGGGTCAAACTCTTATGTCAAAGTTTAAAAAAAAAAAGAGGTCAAATTTGGTGGTACCTAGAGAAAGGTCATGTCACAAGGAATATACCTGTGAAATAAGAAAGCCATAGCCCCATCTAATAAAAAAAATAGGAGAAGAGTTAGTTTTTGTCGACAAAGACAAACAGATAAACAGACAGATGAACAGACAGAACAAAAACTAAATACATGTACCACTGGATCTTGATTACAGCGGTATAGCTGTATAAAAATTAACAATAAACTTACAAGGTAATACATGTATGCATATAACAAGGAAGATGGCTCTTGCTATCTCCTTTCATTTTGAATTAATTTACAAGTTATTCCAATCCCTTGATTGCATTAAATTTCAATTTTGAAAATTGATATTCTTCATCTATAATATTACATAATATTTACATTTCAATGACACTGTTTCACACCTACATTTTCATATGATAAAAACATTATACTTCACATGATTATCCAATCATCACCTGGGACCAGTCCCCCCCCCCTTCTTTGTCTCCAAAATATACATAAGATTTTTTAATCTGTGGCTGTGGGCCCCTACCCAAACCCCAAACTGCCCCCCCCCCTCTTCAAAATTTTTGTTCCGTCACTGTGTTTATTTGTTTATGGAGCAAGGCAAACTCAGTAAAACTGCATGAATATGCCTGGTATTCTATACATATATACATACACATATATATACATACCAATAATCTGTCAGGTTTCAGGTTTGTCAGGATGGTTCTAATATGGCAGATTTCATAAAAGATACAGTAAGCTTTACATATACACTAATTAGAGCTTCCTCAAAGAATCCTGTCTTTTTGATAAACAAAGGCAGTTCACCAATCGCGGGGAAAAATTCTAAAGTAAGCCTATTGGTTCTCCAAACCACATGACATGTATCACATGTCTGAATTTGGCCAAATAGGTAAAATAGCCATAGGCATTATATAGCGATTGAAAGAGTTATGATCATTCAATAGAATTGGGGATACACAGGAATGTGTATCCAATTGTGTTTCAACTCAAATCAATGGCGGAATAAGAGGGGGCCACCCCCGCCCCATTTTTGTGTCCAAAATATACCAAAAAATCAATAAATAATTACACATGTATCAATTTTCGGTGCGACTGTGGGCCCCTCCTCCGACCTCACCCCCCTTTTTACAAGATTTCTGGATCCTCTACTGATATAGAATAGTTCTTATACCTAATCAGGGTCTATTGGACATAATCATATACACTGTAACATATATCATAATTACAGATAAACATGATAAAGTCATAGACATTCATTCATTTATTTCTCTCAAAAACCATATTATGTATAGTACAAGAGCAAGCAGGTTTTTCAGAGTTTCATTTTCCCCCAGACTGCAGTAGGCATTGTCCCCTGGTACCCCATGCTACCAGGCCAGCAAAATATACTTTTTGTAATGATACCGAGTAATTTTATGATTACCTGTTTGACATCTGTCTGTTCATTGCATATGCGTCGGAAGCAATTTGAACAGGTGGCTAATTGAAAGTGGGGGGGGGGGCTAAACCAACAAAAAAGGTAACCCCCCAATTTTCAATGCCTATATATATAAATATAATGTCTATCCCTGCAAAAAAGTGAGAGGGATAAACCCCCACCCCCACCCCAGTTCCGACGCCTATGCATTGAAGTGTAAAGCAACTTAGTTTTTTCTTTATATTGTATTAATATATCATATCATGATGCTTATATTTCATCGTGAACTATACCAGTTTTTCATATCTGAGAACATTTGCAAGTGAGGATCAAGCTAATTTTGCACCTGATGCAAAATTACCATTACATGTTAATAGTGTTATAATCATGGTTATATTGTTTTTTAATTGTTTATGCCCTTTGAGGACCATCGATTGGTGAATAAATAAATAAAAAAATATACATATTTACAATAATTATGGAGGAAAGACGGTGTCAAGTATTTTGAAGATAAATATACACAATTTTCTTAAGAATGCTGGATCAGTACTTTTCATCAAATTACAGAATTGTTTAATATTGGGATGTACATAGTATTTCTGCAACAAAATCTTTTCGACACTTCGGCGTTTATGCAAATTATCACGTAAGCCAATCGATTGATCACTTCATGAAATCGAAAAATCTGACAGTTATTCCTTAAGTATATACAAAAGAGAACATCATCCCGAATTTACACAGGGTCAATCTCGGAAACACTCCCGTATTTTTAATAAAATATCTTGCAGTTAGTGGAATAATTTTCTAATAATCATTTGATAAATCCGGTATTTTACATCTTTTCTGACTTACTTTCAACATAACGTCCGTGTAGCGCAGTGGTTAGAGCGTCTGCTCTATAGAGTTTCAAAGGAAGTGTCGCGGGTTCGAATCACACTGTGGAACTTGAAGACCGGTTATTCGGATGAGACAGTATAAATCGAGGAACCATGTCGCAGTAGGTGTTGGCACGAAGCAAGACCCCCCCCTCCCCCCTGCTCAATTGCCCTATGTGCCGAGTATAGGACAAAATCTGTAGCTCTCAAACGGCAAGTGGTGGCGTCTCCATATGAGTGAAAAATTCTTGAGAATGACAAAGAAAAAAACCCTTTTACCACGTCAGCGCAACAAGGACGTAGAATTTGCTCTACATTGCCAACCAGAAAACCTATCGAAACGAAATTGCAGGGTATTGTAGTCAAGGTTCTATAAAGACTTACTAGAAAATTAAATTTTCATTGTTCTAAATAACTATGTAATTATGTACTTTATCGGCAAAAAGACAAATGCATGTACTAGTACATGTATAATGGCTGTGATTCTGTAAAAATGAACAGAGACATAAGAAACTAGAAGTACTGTGAGCAATTAGCTCACTAAATGATACCCCCGCCTTCCATATGGTTATAATGGCAAAGTCCATGTTTTGCATGCGCGGTTTTAGCATATTTTTATAGTTAAATAGAAAATATGTCAGAAAGACAATCGAAAGAAATTGAAGATCCATCTCAAAAGCTGCTGATATAACTAGTAGTTGCCGCGCCCTATACCTATATCGGAGAAAATAAATAGAAAGCACTAGCATATAAATATATGAAAGAAACAAGCTCTATGTATGATACGGTATGAACAATTTCTAAAACGAGGTAAATCACCGACAAACAAGTTGATGAAACAAGAATATCAAGTCTTGTTTCGAGACATCCATTCGTAAATTCCATGGTCGATACTTTGACCTTGGCTTGTCAGCAGATACAATCTATTATTGAGTCAAATGCAGACTGACTTTTTTTTCATACTAATTGTTAGTCCATCATTTATACACTTTTCCGTTATTTCCTGATCATGACAATATGCACATGGCGGGTGCTCACTCCTCCATGGCACCTGATCCCATCTCTGATGTTTTGGATGTCCGTGTTTGCTCTGCTCCTATTTTGTATTGTTTTATGTATTTTTGATCGTGAATACTGTATTTAAAAATACAGTGTTTTCTTCACTGTATTATAAGAAAGAATTCAAATACAAATACCTTGACGAAATGCGATTCAACTTACAGACATTCTTGACGGAAAAAGCCGAGTGATATTCCGATTGAAGACGTTTGTCACGACAATTGAAACGTCACAATAGTAATTATGACGTCATTAAAGTTTAGTGTATTGGCAACGAATGTCGGATTAGTGTTGACATATCTTTGAAGGAAAATCGCTGTGCTTAGAAGAACGATGAATACCCAAAATCAGGTGAGTAAAAACTTCGAACAAAGTTAGTTAAGGGACGTGCGTGCATAATGCATGAGTTATGGTATACCAAGTGCATTTCTTACCATTTATTTTCGAGAAAAAAATATTCTGGTAATGCCATTACTGTAATATCAACGAAAAATGCAAAGTAAAATTTTGAGGAAGTGTTGAAGAAAAGGGAAACGAATTTATTGATGTTATATCTATGTTGTATTTCTTGTTAATACCGGGTATTTCATAGTTTCTAGTGACTACAATATCGGAGGGGGGATACATCGGAATTATTCAATTCATAAATAAATGTACGGCATTCAAAGGGATTTTGAAATATGATAAACCTACTTATTTGTTAAAATAAAAATTATGTAGTGGTTCAACTAGCATCTAATCAGTCTTTGGTTTTTTTTTTAGAGCGAGATCTTGGATTTCGGAGAAGACCCAGTGACCAGTGTGGTAGGTGTACTTATCTTACTTAACTTAATTTACATGACTTAGTTTCAATTTCGTTAATTTTGATTCCACACACTATACTTGCTAATATCAAATAAATTTTACGGTAAAATTTCAGGATGCCAAATTGGCAATTTTATCATTCCCATACAGCTGGGCAGAAATAGTTGAGCAAGAAGAGAAGTTAAAGGTATTTGTACATCATCAATCAACAAATTACATATATAATATTTACCATTTATAACACAAATTCTTGGATGAAACAATATTTTTTTAACAAAAATCTTTTTCACGTAAATAAAGTCAACACTCTTAAATGTCTACATACTGCACACAATTAACTAGTTTATCACTTATTTTCATGGTTTTCAAATCATTCTGTATAATTTCTAAAACGCTGTCAAAAATGTTCCTATTTTAGGAAAAATGTTAAAGATGTTTCGACTGCCAGCCTACTCTGTTTATTCAAAAAAAAAAATTATGGAATAGTCCAAACTAGTTTTTTAATCCGTGTCTTCACTTTTTTAGAACGAGATCTTGGATTTCGGAGAAAACCCTGCGAGCAGTGTGGTAGGTGTCCTTATCTTAATTCGTATTAATGTCAACTTCGTTAATATTGATTCTTCGATATACTCGCCTATATTATATAAATTTTACGTTAATTTTTTTAGGAAGACAAATTGGAAATATTAGCATTCGCCAATAATTGGGCCGACATGGTAGAGCAAGAAGAAAAATTAAAGGTATTATTATATCATTAATCAACAAATTATACATATTTTATTTTGTAAAATGTTTGCGCACGCACATAACAATTTATTACAAATTTTCTTTGCTAAAAAATATACAAGTTACAAACAAATCTTCTACAGCGGAACTGACCAATTCTAAGGTGGAAAAATGCAAATACATGTACTATATAGTATATATACTAGTATATAAAACACTAAAAAACAATTGTAGTAAAATCATATTAGTTTTTTCATAAAAGTCATTGTCATCGTATGCTTATTGCTTTTTAAAAAACTTTTTAAAAGATTCCTGCATTTCCTTTGGTGGATGGATGAAAGCAAAGGCTTGTGTGACTTAAATGAAGCCAATTTCTACAAGGACACAGCAGAGATCAGCCTCTTTCCAGAACAAAAAGAAGATTCTCACCCATTGCAACTGCAAGAAAAAGACCGCCAAGATGCTGCAGAAGCTAACAGTAATGCGTCCCCGAATAAAATGGAGGAGGCTGTTTACCGAATTGACAATTCTGTGATACAGGGTACGAAGGGACTAGTACACATCTATGATGCTAAAACTGGAATTGTAGCTGGAGAGATCCATGCTCAGTACATTCCTCGAGAATCAGGCCAACGGGATAAACAGTCAAGGAGGACAGATCGTGGTGCTACAGTGTCCAAAGAGTTACAGGTTAGATAATGTTGTTTTTTTTCTTTGGTAGATGATCTGTAAATATTTAAATTTAACTGGATGAAATATACATAAATGTAAAATTTTTACTGTGTTTAATTACAGAGCTCATATCCTCAAACCAACCTGCTGGATGGCACCCCTGCTAAATACAGCACCGATAGCGGTACAACAGCGACACGCAGCACCAATAGCGGTGCAACAGCGACATGCAGCACCAATAGCGGTACAACAGCCACATGTAGCACCGATAGTCGAGCAAGGTAATGATGTTATTTTATTTTACTAAACGTTTGCAATATTTCCAATTCAAATACTAGTAATTAAGTAGCTTGCGATTGTAAATTTGAAATGAACACATTATTCTTTACTGTTACAGGTAAATCAGTGGAATGGAAATCATTGACACAGAAATATCTTTTCTGTCAACAAAGCTGGAGGTAAGAAATAAGAGTTTTTTTCTCAGAAAAATGTCAATTACTCATCGATATGAAAAATGTATTTAATCTTGGAGAAAACAAACACAGCATAGATGATGATTTTATTCCAAAGGGGTGGGGAAGGGGTGGTTTTTGTTTTTGTTTTGGGTTTGTTCATTTTTTTAAACAAAAATCCTTAGTATAGTAAGATTTCTATTTCTTTGTAACAGCTAATTGCACCCGATATCCAGGAATCAAAGAATCAGGAAACTGACGCAGAAAACGAGTATTTTACCAAACACCCTCTGATGCGGCTGTTTCTATGTGGAGCTTGTTGTTCAGTGAGTACAAGTTCCCAAATACTTATATTTAATTTTAACAATTTGAGTTAGAATGACTTATTAGTAACTGAATAAACGAAAATTAGAATATATTCTTATTCATATTTTTTTCAGAAAAAAGGAAAAACGAAGATCACTGAGAAAGTTGGACTGTTCAGAAGAATTCGAAAGATTTTCCGCAAGAATTAAATGACTGTAACATGTTAAGCTAATCTGTGATATTGTTAAAGTTAATTACATTGTAAATATAATTTATTTTTAACCTTTAAAACCGTGTTTACTTTTTGTTTTAATTAACTGACTATATGTAAGGCATATGGAATAATACACCACCTTTTTTTATTACCAAACCCATTCCAAAACTAGAGGTACTGTGAGCAATGAGCAATGAGCTCACTAAATGATAACCCCTGCTTCCCATATGGTTATAATGGTAAAGTCCATGTTTTGCTGTGGCCGGGAAACCCAAAATATGTGAAATATGTAATATGGAAATATGTGAAATAGGAGGTGCACAATGGCAATATGTAATAAAGATTCTGTGAGAGGTTCATTAAATTCCACTCAGTGGTATAAGAGGAGATTGGTACCCCAAAGCGTGACAGACAGATGGACGGGCGGATGGACAGACGAACTTGGGTTTTATATATTAATAGAAAGATGTGAATAAATATTGCATGTAGTTGAGTGTAACATTGAAAATTTTCACCCCTCGAAAACCATTGTCAACCTAGGCTGCGCCTCGGTTGACAATGGTTTTCGAGGGGTGAAAATTTTCAATGTTACACTCAACTACATGCAATATTTATATAATAGTTACAATTTATACAACGGAAACAATTGCATGCTATAAGAAAGACATGATAGGGAAGCGGTATAATCTGGCCCCTTATTTGATGTAGAAATCAGAACACTGGTAAATTTTTGATAGTTTGTAGTTGAGAACTTGAAATGAAGCTTGCTTAAAAACAAGTACTAATTTGGATTCAAAGTTCACATGGAAGCCACTAGAGGGTGCAGAAGTAGAACATTTTCCTGATTTTCTCACTTCTGGTGGAATTTTATTTATCGTAAAAACTAATATTTGAGATACATTTCTCTTCGGAAAACATAGAGCACAAGCTTGCTTATTTGAGATTTTTACACATAAAATGCATGCATCTGATACTAGTGTATAAAATGTATAAATCTGGTAGATAGGCAAGCTTGTGCTCTATGTTTTCCGAAACAAAATCGTTCTTTAAAATTGATGAAAATTTGCATAAATATGAGAAAAATTCGAAAATCAACCTACTTTCTTACCTCTCTGTTCTAGTATTCCAAAACTTAGAACCAGTACTCATTTTGTGGCAGGGATGACAACAGGTTTTTATGGATAAACTGTTGCATTATTCTGAAAGATATCCAAAATAAAGGGCCAGAAAGTGATCTTAGCTAATCTAGTTCTTTGCCTTTTCTTTACAGTTGAACGCTAGGATCTACCTGATCTTGGCATTCGCATCTTTTGGTTTAGATACATATATTACTTAAAGAAACTTAAAAGCTTCTTGAGATATCGTCTGCAGGAAATGACAATTTTACACACAAACAGAAAATATTAATAAACTTACTTGATATTTGATCTTTTGACCTCAAAATCAATAGCAATCATCCATATAGGCCACATGGAGTTTTGGTATAAAATTGCAAAAGCTCAAAAACTTGTCGAGACACGAAAGTGTTAAAACAGGCAGAATTTCTAGATTAATGACCTTGAACTTTGACCTCAAAATCAATAGGAGTCTTTCCTGGGTCATAGGGAGTTGTTGTGTAAATATATAGAGATAAGGAAACGTATTCAAACTCAAAAGTCCATTAAACAATACAAAATAGGAGCAGAGCAAACACTGACCTCAAACGCATCAGTGGTAGGATCAGGTGCCACGAAGTGAGCATTCCCTGCCGACCGGTCACGCCAGCGGTGTGCTCCTTGTCATGACAGGGAAATAACGCGAAAATCTGTCGACAATTCAGTGTGTTAATAATGGCCTAACTATTAGTATGAACAAGATGTATAGATCTGCTAATAACGCGGCGCAATTGGTACCCATGGGAATTCAAATATCAGTACATTGTTGGAAGACCTGGTCTCCAAAAACAACATAGATAATTTAAATCAGAAACTCAAGCATCTTTTTGATGCATGTCAACTTCAGAGTACTTGTGTGTACAATCAAACTATTTTCTAACAAAACAAATTTCCAAATGACCATTGATCAGTGAAAATTTCCACTTCAAAACCTCAAAGGCTTCTCGGGGTATCGCGTGGAAAGCACGAAAGTGCTACAGACAGACTGACGGACGGACAGACAGACCCAAATCAATATCCCTCAATTTCAGCGGGGGGCACTAGAATACTAGTTATTTTTCTTTACACGTTACATAACTATTGTCGTCGCCCGCGTAGTGCAGTGGTTGGAGCGTTTACTATGAGTCGCGAAGCAAGGAGTTGATCCTTAAGTCGCGGGTTCTCCCTCTTCTTCTTCCATACGAGTTTACTCTAGCTAGAGCGTTGTACTCGGTTCTAATCCCACTGTGGGACGTAGAGACCGGTCTTTTAAATGAGACCGTATAAACTGAGGTCCCGTGTCCCAGTAGGCGCTGGCACGAAAAAGATCCCTCACTGCTCAATGGTCGCAAATGTCGAGAATAGGATAAAATTTGTATCTCTCCATCGACAAGTGGTGGCGTCTCCATACGAGTGAAAAATTCTCGAGAGGGACGTTAAACAATACTAGTATACAAACAAAAAAATCACTGGTGTCCCAAATGTCAACCTTCCTAAACCCATCTTGTGGTTTACAATAACATTCCATCCAAAGTTGCTGACAATAGTTCACCATTCTTGATAAAATGAGATATCAGAGCTGCAGAACTGTAGCTCTTCCAAAAAAAATATTGACAGACCAGAGAGCTACAGTGGCACCCACTGCAAAAAAGGTGTTCTTGCACACAAAAACTGTTTCTCGATTTATTTCCAATGGTGGATTTAGAGGGGGCAAGGGGTTTGTCCAAACCCTTTTGAATCCAAAATACACATAAGATTTAATAAATAATTTTTGTGTGTGGCTATGGGCCCCTACCCGACCCTAAACTGCATCCCTTTTCAAGATTTCTGTGTTCTTAATATTTCCTTTAACTATTTCAACAAACATTTCTTACATGTATAACAGTTGTTAAAAGCCCTCCTGGGCTTGAAATTAACACCATTGTAGTAATCACCCACTTATTAGACTGCCAATTTGGGCGACAAGTTAATGCAGTCCAATGCACTTTGCATGCACGGTTTTAGAGGGGGGCTGTGAACCAGGAACCCCCCCCCCCCGGAATTTACAGAGTTATAAAATGTATATACTAAACCAAGTAAAGGTGACCTTGGATCCTCCTAAATACAGATCTTTGTGAAATTGGTAAAAAAGTCACTGCTATGAAGTTTTAGAAATCAACCCCACCCTCTCTATACGAAATAGGTTTTTCAGGTTATGAGTTTCCGTATTTTATTTTTATTGTTTTTTAATTGTTTTTTTTTATTTGATTGTCAAGAACTGTCAAGAAATTTCAGGTCTGGATTTTTTTTATTGAGGTGGACCCCCCTACCTCAAAAAAATTCTGGATCCGCGCCTACTTCGTGCAGATATCACCTACAAAACTCGTTGATAGAGGTCGAAGTTTTTTTTTAATCAAACTTTTGTGCAGCTGATTGAGATTAGAATTTGGAGTAATCAATTTAGAACCGAACGCAACATTTTGTGCGCAATAAATATAGTTTTTCTTCTATGGTTGGCCTCTAGCTCTCTGGTCGTCACCCCAGTTTTTCAAACAAGTGGGCTACAGACCTGCAGCTAGGATCAATATTAAAAATTAGGTTAAAATGCCCGTTTAACCAAATTTATGCTATATCCAAATCGGAGAAAAAACCCAGAATACACAAACATAAAATTGGAATGAAAAAAGCAAAAAATTACGTTTAATCTGTTCTAGACTATTTTTGAGTGTTTTGACAAAAAAGGGAAATGTAAAGATTTTTCTACTGTATTATAAGAAAGAAACCAAATGCAGATTCTAGATAAAGAAAATATATTTAGTTCTATATGTATCGGAGTGAGTTAAATTCATGAAAGTTTGACAGAACCTTGACGAAAATGCGATTCAACTTAGCACTATCTACCATCGGCTCATCTGAGAGAGGAACGAACGACAACTCTGCATGGGAGATTGTCAACGTCACGACAATTGCAACGTCACAATAGTAATTATGACGTCAGTTAACTTAAGTTTATTGGCAACGAATGTCGGATTAGTGTTGACGTCTCATCAAATGAAAATCGCTGTGCTTAGAAGAACGATGAATATCACAAATCAGGTGAGTAACAATTATGAACAGAGTTAGTCCAGGAACTTAAGTACATTATGCATGGTAAACCAAGTGTATTTCTCCCTATTTATTTTTTTTATAAGTCAAAAATTTTGATATTGACATTAAAATGAAGTTTATTGACGTAATAAATGTAAATTTTTGAGGGATTTTTTGGAGAATTGGGAATATGTTGATGTTATATTTAAGCTGTATTTTTAAATTCTTGTTTATATTTCATATTTCTCTATTGCCTACAATGTCAGGGAACCAAAAAAAAAAAACAGAAACAAAAAAATAGTTAAACAACAACAACAACAAGAAAAAACAAACAAACAAAAAACATCGGAACGTCAGATTCAATACACAAATACAAATAAAATTGAAAATGCTTTTGAAATATAATAAACTTACTTTGTTAAAAAATACTCTATGTAGTGGTTCCAACTAGTTTTTAATCTGTGTTTTCATTTTTTTTTTAGAACGAGCTTTTGGATTTCGTCGAAGAACCAGTGGCCAGTGTGGTGGGTGTACATATGGTTAATTTTCAATTTCATTAATTTTGATTCCACATACTATACCAGCTTATATTAAATAAATTTTATCTTTAATTTTCAGGAAGCCAAATTGGCCATTCTAGCTTTCCCTTACAATTGGGCTGAAATGGTTAAGCAAGAAGAAAAGTTACAGGTATTTTTATATTATTAATCACCAGATTATATTGACCATTATAACACAGTTTTTTTTTAGATAAAATAATGTTTTTGGAGAAATCTCTTTTTCACGAGTAAATTGATCAACTCTTTGCCTATAATTATATTCTGCGTACACTAACCAAGTTTATCACTTATATTCATGTTTTTTCAAATCATTCTGTACCATTTCTACAACGATTTCAAAAATATTCCTATTTAAGAAAAATTTAATATGACTACAATATCAGCGAACAAAAATATCAATACATGTACATCAAAATGATTCAATTTCCACATACATGTATTCAAAATGCTTTTGAAATATAAAATCCTACTTTGTTTATAATAAAAATAATTCATGGAAAAGTCCTAATTAGTTTTAATCCATGTTTTCCCTTTTTTTTAGAGCGAGATCTTGGATTTCGGAGAAGATCCCGTAACCACTGTGGTAGGTGAACTTAAATTCACATAGTTATATTTCGATGTAGTTCATTTTGATTCCACATAGTGTACTAGCTAATATCAAATTAAATTTTACGTTTAATTTTCAGGAATTAAGCCAAATTGGCCATTCTAGCATTTCCTTACAACTGGGGAGAAATGGTTGAGAAAGAAGAAAAGTTTAAGGTATTTTACATCATAAATCAACAGATTTTAACTATATATTCAATAATTGTTGCTTAGGTTTTTTACAAGCACTTTAATATTTATTTCACAGGTTGCAAAAAATGTGAAGGTTACAAACGAGATATCAATTCATTTCGGGGTAATGGAGATGTGTCTGGGCCTCAGGAGCATCTAATCAAGACAAACGTCAAGACAACTGTTGAAGCTGCAAATTCATCCACATCAGAACTTGCCAATTCAAAGGTAGAAAATAGAACCATTTCAAGCTTAGTTTAGACTTTCAGTAAGGCGTGGCATTCTTGGCGCTACATGTTTACCACTTATCAAATGGCGAATAGATTCTCATAGGTTAAGTAATTAATAACATTAGGAACTTTAATTTGTTGTTGACAACGATGAGACGACTAAAGCTCCACCTCTTTGCAGGTGGAGACAATGTAATTGGTTATTCGATACGCTAATTGGCATTTGCCCGAATTTCTATCCCATGTATATTTCAACAGTGAAGGAAAGCTGTGTAAATTTCAGAAGCTAATCATGTATCGTCGAGAATGTCACGCCTTACTAAAAGCCCAAACTAAGCTGGAAATGGTCATATGCAAATGAATACACTACTCTAGAAAAAAAAGTAAAATTATTCTTTCATAAAAGTTATAATCAAAGTAAGTATGCTTATTTTTTTTAATACTTTTTAATAGATACCTGCATTTCCTTCGGTGGAGAAAAGTAAAGGCCTGTGTGATTCAGATAAAGCCACTGTCCATAAGGACACAGTAGATACCTCTCTCCAGAACAAAGGGATTCACACCCATTGCAACTGGGCGAAAAAGATAACCAACGTCCTGTAGAAGCCAACAATGCAGGTGTCATAACAGTATTACACTTTGGTTCACGTCAAATCATGGCTGACGCAAAATAATCCCGGAATCTTTCCTTCCGTTTCGGGCATTTTGATACGAGACTGGAGCTGAATTTTTTTATGAGATGAAAAACAACATGTAAACTTCCTGTATTGACCAGATTTATTAAAATTTAGGACGTGTTGATTTTTCTATATACTGTCAAGAGTGGGGAGTGAGTAAGCCTTGGACTAGATTTTCAAGCACCTGCTCGACTTCGACCGAAACAAACTTGCGTGCCTTGCTGGATGGCTATGTATTTTTTGGTACTAAAATCTTTATAAAGAATGGTTTTACAAGATCTGAAAAGGAAACTTCTCAGAAGTTTGTTTTGAATTAGTTACATCTACTCAAACTTGCGCATTTTTGGTAAGAATATATAGCAGAAATTAATACTGTTGTGACACCTGCAATAATGAGTACGCTGAGAATACGGACGAGGCGTCCCGAATGGACAATTCAGTGATACAGGGCATGAAGCAATCATTACACATCTTTGATGCTAAAACTGGAGTTGTAGTTGGTGAAATTCATGCGCAGTACTTTCCTCGAGAATCAGGTGAACGGGATAGACAGCCAAGGAGGACAGAATTTGGTGCCACATTATCCAAAGAGTTACAGGTTAGATATTAATCTTGGTTTTTTTTTTTTGTAATTCTTTGGTAAAATTGTGTAAATGTTTTAATTTCACTGGATGAAATATACATAAATGTATAAACTTTACTGTGTTTAATTATACAGAACTCATATCCATCATCCTGTTAGATGGTTCTCCTGCTAGATGCAACACCAATAGCGGTACAACAGCGACACGCAGCACCAATAGCGGTACAACAGTGACATGCAGCACCAAAAGTGGTACAACAGCGAAATGTAACACCGATAATCGAGCAAGGTAAGGATACTATTTTATCTTACTAAAAGTTTGCAATATTTCCAATTTAAAATACAAGTAATTCAGTTGCTTGCAATTGTAAATTTGAAATGAACACATGATTTCTATTACAGGAAAATACAGGAAAATACATGGACTTGAAATCATTGACACAGATATATCCATTCTGTCAACAAAGGTAAAAAATAAGTTTTTCCCTCAGAATAATGTCAACAATGTTTTAACCTGGAGAGATCAAACACAACAAAAATGCTGATTATCTTCAAGTGGGTTAGGAAGGAGTAGTATTTTGTGTTTGTTCATTTAAACAAAAAATCCATAGTAAGATTTCTATTTCTTTGTAACAGCTTTTTGTCCCCGACATCCAGGAATCAAAGAATAAGAAAACTGACGCAGAAAACGAGTATTTTACCAAACACCCTCTGATGCGGCTGTTTCTCTGAGGAGCTTCTTGTTCAGTGAGTACAAGTTCCCAAATACTTAAATTTAATTTAAACAATTTGTAATAGAATGACTTACCAGTTAACAAATGTTGCATTTAAAATATTTTATTATTATTTTTCAGAAAAAAGGAAAAACGAAGACCATTGAGAAAGTTGGACTATTCAGAAGAATTCGAAAGATTTTCCGCAAGAATTAAATTACTGTTACATGTTCCTGAAATTAAGAAGCTAATCTGTGATATTTTTAGAGTTTAATATCAAATTAAATTTATTTTCACCTTCAAAATTGTGTTTACTTTTTGGTACAACTGACTATATGTAGGGCATATGGAATAATTACTCCACTTTTTTATTACCATATGCATGTACAGAATTCAAATAAGTAGCATGTTTTTGCTAACATGATCATTAAAAAGAATTTCTGAAATGCATGCTTGGTGAAATCCCTGTAACATCCATTTGTCAGTAGCTTGCCTTGGTTTAAAAACTGATTGTTCTCATCAAGAATCCAATAGTTTTTGAGGGGTATAAACACCATATGCAGGCGATAGTGGAATACTAGTATTAATACAAAGGGAAAATTGACAATGGAAATGTCACCTCGTTTGTCAAATAATTTAGCTGTTAATTTATCATTATCGAATATATTCGGTAAAATATCCAAACATCAAAAAACAGATGTGGCAGACTCTGTTGTGTCTTTTGATTCAAGGAGTTTACTTGAATATGTCGAATAGACATTTGAATGAAAGTAACTACAGTGTATTATTAATTGATAATACATCATCGATGTATCTATATGTTATGTAAAATGCCAGAGCAATCGTTTACTTCTCACAATGATCTAGAAATTCTTGAAAAAAAATTCTGCGTCAAGTAAATATAAAACAAGTCAGCTAATACAGAAGCATGATTAGTGCCCATTGAAATTCCAACCATTCGTTAGATTAGGAAATGTTGTACGAAGACCTAATAAATGAAGTCAATATGGAATACCAGAAGCCGTTTAACGATGTCAGAGTACTTGTGTGTAAAATCACAGTAATTTTGATGTTGACCAATCACACGTAACCACGGCTGGGTTTTGGGTTCTATATTGACAAATAATCTCGCATCTGTATTTCTTATGCATCTCAAATTCACTGAACTAACTCTCTACACTCATTCAGAACATGAAGAAAATCCTTTTATTTTCAATTTACAAGGTAATTCAAAATAAGCTTTAATTTTTATAATGGTCATTTGTTATATTTTACATTTATCCTTGACTTCCTTTCAGCATTACCCCCCTTCCCCGATAGTGTAATTAAGGACGTATGATTTTGCTCTACACTGCAGACCAGACATCCCATCGAAACGAAATTGCAGGGTACTGTAGTGAAGACCCTATCAAAACTTTATAGATTGAAAATTAAATTGGCCCATCGTCTCAAGCCACGGTCCGGACTCCTCAAATAGCTTCTTCTAGAATGGGAGAGGATTGTACATATTTGCTGTGGTTTGCAACGATGTGATTGGTCATATCTATAAAGAAGTATCCTCAGGTAGTGTAGATTCAAGTTTGTTCAATCATGATCTCCTGGAGGAAGACAATCGTCACGACAATTGAAACGTCACAATAGTAATTATGACGTCAGTTAACTTTACTTCATTGGCAACGAATGTCGGTTTAGTGTTGACGCCTGATCAAATCGCTGTGCTAAGAAAAAACGATGAATACCACAAATCAGGTGAGTAACAACTTTGAATTAAGTCAAGTCCAGGAACTTATGTGCATACTGCAGTAGTTAGCCTACAGCAAATGTTTTTCTGTCCATTCTGGCAATGGCATTAGTAAAGTCCACTAATAATTTTAGAGGAAATATATATACATGTTAGATGTAATTTTTTTTTTTTAATGTTTGGGGGAGAATCGGGAATTCATCATATTCAAGCTGCATTTCGTGTTAATATTTCATAAGATGTGCAAAGGATTCTTTTTAAAAAATTCTTAAGAATTCAACAGCTTTTTAATATTTTCATTCTACAAACAATAAACGAGTTTTTCACTCATATTATTCATGTATTTCAAAATTTCGAATTCTGTTTTCTGTACAGTTTCTACAATGATGTCGAAAATGTTGCTATATCTAAAAAAAACTCAACATGTCTACAATATCAGTGAACAAAAATAATTGATACATCAAAATGATTTAATACACAAATACATGTATTTAAAATGCTTTGAAATATAACAAACCTACTTTGTTAAAAAAAAAAAGTTTTTATGTAGTTGTTCCAACTAGTTTCTAATTCATGTCTTCATTTTTTTTAGAACGAGATTCTGGATTTCGGTGAAGAACCATTGACCAGTGTGGTAGGTTTACTAAAATTAACTAAGTTTAATTCAATTTCGTTAATTTTGATTCCACACACCATACTAGCCAATATCATAATTATAGATTTTACGTTAAATTTTCAGGAAGCCAAATTGGCCATTCTTGCATTCCCCTACAGCTGGGGTGAAATGGTTGAGCAAGAAGAGAAGTTAGAGGTATTTTTTCATCATTTATTTTCAAATCATATGTAATTCATAATTATTGTTATTTTGTGCATGCAGTTTACAATTTATGACACAATTTACAACCAATTTTTGGGGCTAAAAAATGTTTTTAAAATGTTTTTCTCGAGTCAATTGATTCAACAACTCTTTAATATATATTTTCTACACAATTCATAATTAACGGGTTTATCACTTATATTTACGTATTCAAAATCACACTGTACCATTTCTACAACAGTGTTAAAAATGCTCAAGATGTCTCTATTTTCTACAATATCAGGGAACAAAAAAAAATACATCGGAATGATTCAATTTATAAATATGTGTAACAAAAATTCTTTTGAAATATAATAAAACTACTTTGTTAAAAAAAGGTTTTATTTAGTGATTGTAGTTTCCAATTCAAATCCTCACTTTTTTTTTAGAACGAGATTATGGATTTCGGAGAGGAACCTGTGACCACTGTGGTAAGTGTTTTAACTTCATGTAATTAATTTAAAAATTTTGATTTCGTTACTAGTAATTTTGATTCCACATACTATACAAGCCATTGTCTTAAGAATTTTACCTTATATTTCCAGGAAGCCAAATTGGCAATATTATCATTTGGATACAACTGGGCAGATATGGTGGAACAGGAAGAGAGATCAAAGGTTTTTTTTTTTTTACATCATCATTCACAAAATTATATACATATAGTGTTTGATATCTATAGTCTATATTTTGTGCACACAATTTTACAATTGGTAATAATTTTTTTGCAAAAAAGTTACAAATGATATATTACTATAATATATATACCAGTATATTTCAAAATTCAAACTACTGCTGACGCAGGTGGATTTTCTACAGCAGAACTGACCAATACTAAGGTAGAAAAAATGCAGATCAATATAGTACACTACACTAGAAACAAAAGTAAAATGATCTTAGTCTTTCATAAAAGCATGCTTATTTTTTTTTATTGTTTTAGATACTTCATGAGGAAGAAAGCAAAGGCCTGTGTGACTCAAATGAAGCCAATGTCTATAAGGACACCGCCCTCTGTCCAGAACAAAGAGATTCTCACCCATTGCAACTGGGAGAAAAAGACAACCAAGATGCTGCAGAAGTGAACAGTAATGCGTCCCCTGAAAAAACGGACGAGGTGTCCCGAATTGACAATTCTGTGATACAGAGCATGCAAAGACTGGTGCACATCTATGATACAGAATCTGGAATAGTAGTTGGTGAGATTCATGCGCAGTATATTCCTCGAGAATCCAACGAACAGAATGGACCGCTAGGCAGGGCAGAATTCGGTTCCACGGTACTGAAAGTGTAAAAGGTTAGATAATTATATTTTCAATTCTATGGTACAATAAAGATGTGAATTGACTTAAATTAACTGAGTAAAATATGTTCATTAAAAATTACCTGTGTCTTATTACAGAGCCTAGATCCTCAAACCACCATGACGGATGGGAAAAGTTCTCCATGCAGCACTGATGGTAGCAAAACGGTTGCATGCAACACCAGTAGTGGAACAGCTACAAGCAGCATCGAAAATCGAACAAGGTATTATTAAAGGATATGATGTAAGCTTACAAAACGTTTACGATGTGGCATATTTCCCCTTTATATTTTTCAATAGCTGTAATTCGTAAGTTTGAAATGAATGCTCTTTATTTCTGTTACAGGAAAATAATAGGACTGGAGACCATTGACACAGAGATATCGATTTTGTCAACTGAGGTAATAAAATTATGAAGATTTTTTTTTAATAAATATGTTTTTACTTAATTAACAATTATGTTTTGAATGATTTGATATTACATTGATGTTAATGTGTTTTGAAATAAGATTTAAGCAAATGCAATAACAGTTTTAAAAAAAAGAACTCATCCGCTGACCTTTTTTCATAAAGCCATGTACAAGGGTTTTTTTTCACAAATGAAAAAGAAAAAAAATCCCTCCCTCTAAATGAAAATAAAACGAACCCAAAACGAACAAATATAAAAATTTAATCTCGAAAGAAACCAAAGAAAACAAAATTTAATCTTGTTTTGCCGTTGGTTTTGCCTTTTGTGTTAGCTTTTGACTACTGAGTATTTTTTTTCTCTTTTTAAACCACTGACTACGTTAGTCAATATTTATTGTTATCAGTTTTGCACAAGAAAATCATATTTCTTTTAAATATAGCATTGGCATCGTGATTTTGTTATATATGACATTAATTATTATTTGTAACAGACAAATGGGAACCAAATCCAGGAATCAAAACCTGAAACTGATGAGAACGAGTATTTTACCAAACACCCTCTGATGCAGCTGTTTCTTTGTTGTTGCACAGTGAGTACAACTTCTCAAAAATCCAAAATATAAATAATTTGTATTAGAATGACCTATCTTTTATGAAACGGAAATCATTTTTTTTGAATGGTTGATTCATTAATTTTTCAGATAAAAGGAAAGAGCAAGGGTACGAAGAAACGGGGAGTGTTTCAGAGAATTTTGAAAATTTTCCGCAGGAATTGATGAATAGAACTTTTTATTGCTTCATGTGCCAAAAAGCTTGTCTGTGATATATTAATTAGAGTTAATTAATTAAAATCTTATATTTTTGTACATGTGATTTGTTTTTTATTTAGTTGGATCTGTAAATTCGTCGATCTGATATTTGGCAAGCTGGGTGATTTGGCAACTTAGGTGTTATTATCGTTTGTGCAAAATTTTGAAAAGAACGTTGTGTATTTAATAGTTTGTAAGGATAAGAAATGTTTTTTTTAATCAACCTTGAACCGCTTAGGAAGCATGGATACCTTATATATTTGTGAGGAGAACCATTAATTTTGTAAATGCAAATGATATGAGAGAAACGCAAAGAATTATAATATAAAGTTTTTTTTCTTTGCTTGTCAGAACATTTCTGAGTTGGGTAATCACTAGTCAATCCTTCATCTTTTTTCAAACTTTAATCTGATTTATCAAAAAATTATTTGAATACAATACTTTTTCATCGCCAAATATAAATTTAACTCACGAAGAACTCCATTCGGCGAAAAAAAGGAATCGGGATATACATGTATTTCATTTGGCTGATCAATTGTTTAGTGGCTCCAACGAAAGCTATACTTACAAGCAAATTGAAGAATATTGGTCTCCCGCTTTTGGTGTCTCAGTGGAAGGCATACCATCATTTTTGGCATATTGTGTCAAATAACTTCAAGGAAAAGGTCTTATCAAATGTAATGCAATATGAAAGTCCTATCTCTTCTCATTCTGCAAAAGTAATGACCAACGTTAAAGTTTTTGTGACAGACGAACAGACGAATGAGATTTAATGTCCCCTCGCTTACAAAATCGGCTTTGTGACTCGACCAGAGGGACATGCTATTAGTCAGTGAAGAGCTGCACATGAAGTTAAAAATTGATTAGCTATAATGCAGGCACGTAGCAACGGGGGGGGGGGGGGGGGGGGGG
>PRKT01000065.1:1162689-1241812 GCA_003671525.1 Saccostrea glomerata | reverse complement strand
CTAAGACCCAAAGGCCGGGGAATCTCCCCGCCCATAATAATAAAATCCCCCCGTTATTTTGGTATATTCCTCCTAAATCTCCCATCAGGGGGAAGGAACCTCAGATGTCCTTCTTCTATTTAAATGTCCTTTTCAATTTTAATTCTTATTTTAATTTTATGGACAACCCTGTTATCTACTCTTTCAAAGTTTCATGTTTAAAATGAAAGTGAATTTAAAGATCAGTTTAAAAAAAAAATAATGAAAAATTCAAGTCACTTCAAACCACTTTGAGATGTAACCTTGGTGTTTTGTAGGCCCAGAACAAGGAGAATGGTAGCCTAGCAGCCCTAAAGCAGGTCGAGATAAAGTCCGAGGAGGATATAGAAGACTTCTCCATAGAAATCGACATCCTCACAGAATGCCGACACAAGAACGTAGTGGGGCTCTACGAAGCCTTTGTCTTCGATGGGAAACTTTTGGTAAAGGGTTATATTGTTACAAGTCATTTAGCTTCTTATCTATTGACTCCAAAGGAAACGATAGGGTTTTGTTTGATTGTTTAGAATTAAAGAATGTGGGAAGTATTTTTATGTATAATTATGAATTGTTACTACATGTATACTGTTAAGAAATATGTGAGAAAATAATAGAGTCTTTATCATTTGACAGAGGTCATTGTATGGAATGCTGCTTTTTTATTTTTATATGGCATTACTTATGTTACTCTTCTTGAAGTATTTTGTTGCACAGAACACTACATAATTGACATAAAAAAATTCAGAGGATTGAGTTTAACCTGTTAACTGACGAATAGGGTCTGCTTGCCAAGCACACAAGAGGAACTTTGTTTACATATTTGTCACACAAAATATTGTCATTTTCCTTGTTCAAGTATAGTGTATAGCCCTAGAAGTTTAATCATAATATTTTGAAATTTTTATCATATTAAAATTTCAAATGGTCAATATTAACAGGGAAGTTTATATTTATCATATATAAGACTAGGAGGAAGCTAGTTAACGATAAATATTTTCCACAAATATTGCCTGATGCAGAACTGTGACATGAGTCATATGTCCATGCATGTTTGCTGTGATTAGTGGGTGGTAGATAGAAACGTTACAAACAAATCAGTTAAATCAGCGTGCCTGCATTGTGTAACATTTTTCAGATGTTCCTGATATTGACATTCATGTGAAGTTTAAAAGTTTAACATGCATACAAATATAGCCTCATAGTCACAATTCATACATTTTCTGAGGACTTTCAAATATATATTTTATTAAATAAAATAAGATTTTATACTGCAATTTTGTACAAATACCAAAAAAAAAAAAAAGTACAAAGTAGATGTTAATTTAAATCATGGGTAAAAATTTTGTACTAGATAAACTATCCTTTTATGATAATTTTGAAAGTAAGTGAATCACATTAGATTCTTTTAATTAAAATTATACACTTTTTAAAACAATTCATTATTGAGCATGTTATTGTATATAATAATACAATATTGAATCTCTTTTTTCAACGTTTAATCCTCCATGCTTGTGTCCTTGTAGATGTATATAGAGTTTTGTGGGGGAGGGGCCATCGACAGCATCATGGTGGAGCTGGAGCGACCCCTGACAGAGAACCAGATCCGATACGTCTGTAACAACATGTGTTGCGGACTGGAGTACCTCCATAATAACAAGGTCATTCACAGAGATCTCAAGGCTGGAAACGTACTGTTAACTTCAGAGGGGGAGGTCAAGTTAGGTAAGTCTGAAGGGGGAGATCAAGTCAGGTAAATCTGGAGGGGAAGGTCAAGTTAGGTAAGTCTAGAAGGGATGTCAAATTAGGTAAGGTGGGGGATGTCAAGTTAGGTAAGCCTGGAAGGGGATGTCAAGTTAAGTAAGCTTGAAGGGGGAGGTCAAGTTGGGTAAGCTTGGAGGGGGAGGTCAAGTTGGGTAAGCTTGGAGGGGGAGGTCAAGTTAGGTAAGTCTGGAGGGGGAGGTCAAGTTGGGTAAGCTTTGAGGGGGAGGTCAAGTTGGGTAAGATTGGAGGGGCAGGTCAAGTTAGGTAAGGAGGGGGAGGCTAAGTTAGTAAGCTTGGAGGGGGAGGTCAAGTTAGGTAAGGTGGGGGAGGGCAGGTTTGGTAAATCTGGAGGGGGAGGTCAAGTTAGGTAAGCCTGGAAGGGGAGGTCAAGTTAGTTAAGCCTGTAGGGGGAGGTCAAGTTAGGTTAGCTTGGCCATGGGATGGTTACTTGAAGGGACATCATGTTAGGAAATCTTTGGTACACAATTTTCACTACAGAGGAGGGGGGAGGGGGAAGCAAGGCTGGTTAGATAATGCTCAGACTTTAGGTAGGGACTCTTGTATTTGAAAAATCTAAATGGTTGTATCTCAAATTTTCACTTAATATTAAAGTGTTACACTTTAATCACTTTTTACTGCCACCTTTTTCCCTGTACGCATGTATGCATATCTTGTTATAATACCAGACACTGTCATTCACAATAAACTTTCAAAGCAATTTCACAATTTAGTGGAGGATAGATGTCCACAGCTGTCACTAAGAATTTGATCAGCAAAGCAGTAAACTATCATGTAGTTGTCACTGGAAGTTCACTTGACTCCAGGGCTGACAAAATCAACTTGTTTTTAGAATATTCATTAGCAGTACAATTAAATCAAATCAAAGATCATAAATCCTTTGATCATTGATAAAAAAGCAATTTATTACATTATTGTGTGCATGTATAAATGAATTATAATTTTTATATCTTTTATATTTCAGCTGATTTTGGAGTTTCTGCAAAGAACACAAGAACAAATCAGAGACGAGATTCATTTATTGGAACTCCATACTGGTAAAAATATAAATCTTATTTTCACCATTATTCCTAGCTTGAAAAGGAAATATTGGTACATGTATAAATTTCAAATGGGAAAATCTATCTTCTGAGTCCAAGTTTCCAGTGAGCATTTCTTATAAATATGTTTTTAGCATCTATCTTTATGTCTGTTTTGAGAGATTTTAAAACTATTCTTCATATTATCCACTTCTTCAGACCCTGTAGAAGGGAAGGGAAATGTGATTTGTTTGAGCATTGTAGCTCATGAGAAATTTGTTTATAATACAGTTTTTCTACTTATTATCAAGTTTGGCTTTTTAAATGCTAATTTATAGGAGTTGGAAAAATAACTATGATTTTAGAATTGCAACATTTACATGTGCATATATGATTACTTTTGAGTGCCTAAAACTTAATGTAAACATGCTCATTTCTTCAATATGTACATTGAAATTGGATAATTTCTTTTTAAAATGTATGAAAAGGGGGGAAAAAAGATTTAATGAAATTTATTTATTGTAGGATGGCCCCAGAGGTGATAATGTGTGAGACACTAAAGGACAGTCCCTACAACTTCAAGGCAGATATATGGTCATTGGGTAGGATAATTAATTAGCAGACAGACAATGAGAGTGTTAATTATTTTATTATTTTTTTCTGAAAGATGTAAGGCAAAAGGGTTATTTGTGATAATTTTTTTCACTTTCTTATGTAGTGGATACATAATAAAAAGTTATTATCAAGTTTATGTAGTATCTTGTCATAAACGTGAAGAAATTAAGACAGTATTCATTAAAACAAATGTATTGATAAGAAGTGCTTATTTTCAGTAGGTAGCTGCATGTACAATAAAATGTGCATATATATAGTTTTCAGTACAAAATATATTTAATGGCATGGATAAATAAAATATGCCTATTTGTATACGTTTACAGTGATCTAATATTCTTATTTTCAGGAATCACTCTAATTGAGTTTGCACAGATAGAGCCCCCGAACCATGACATGCATCCTATGAGGGTGTTAATTAAAATCCAGAAATCAGACCCCCCAACACTTGCCAAGCCATCCAAATGGTTAGTATACTTGTATTTTACTAGAAACAGTTCTACAATACTGTGTATACTCGCCTATAAGTTTGTCAGCCTATAAGTTTGTTGTAATTGTTGAGGTTATTTTGGAGGGATTTGCCATTGACTTGCTTATAAGTCAATACAACTTTTTGCTTGAATCAAGTGACAATTTCAAATCAATACACTGATGATTTAACCTGGTTTTAATTAATATTTTTAGAAGTGACACCTATATTTAATTTTTGAATCATTAAACACATAAGTGATGCACACTTAAGATAAAAATAAAATTATTAAAATAATTTATGTAAATTCTATACATTGTATGTATAATCTTTTAAGCCATAAATGATTATATACATAAAAAAATTGTTCAACGATAATCGTTGGAAATGCTTATAAAATACTTCTTTTTGCTGTCTAGAAATACACATGTATACCAATCTGTCTTTGACTTGTCTATGTCAGACACAGAGTTTGGGAGCTTAATTTAACTCCCCCAAAACGACTTGATAGCCAAGTATATATGGTAGCTTCTGTGCCCTGAGTGTTTCAACTGGTCTTTAACTAGAAATATTTGTTGTGTTCAAACCAAATACACAATATTTCTGTACACAGAGTTTCACAGTTTTGAATATATAAAAGGCATGTTTTGTTCTATTCCTGAACCCAAAAATGCTTTCAAAATTTTTTCAGTTAAAGTATCTTTTTTTTGGAAATTATCCATTTTATTATTGTCTTGTAGGTCCAAAACTTTCCGAGAATTTATAGCAATATGTCTTGTTAAGAATCCGGATCAAAGACCAACAACATCAGAACTACTAGAGGTGAGCATGATTGAAGAGTTACCTCCCTTTAACTATAAATGTAATATCCTGTATCCTTATATACCACTGAAAAATGTCCATTTTAAAATTCAAAACAGCAAACACTGCTTCTTTTGAATAATTTTACAATTTACATGGATTCCTAAAAATATACAAATTTATTTGAATTACATTCAACTGGAAATCATCTCACAAAAATTCAATTTTAAACCTTGCAGAGAAGGGGATATTTTTCATGAAGAAATATAAAGAAACTTTGATTTGTAAACCGACTTAAGAAAATAAAATGCTGATACAATGTATCTGTATTGTTTTGTTGCAGCATCCGTTTATAGCGGGCTGTAATGATAGGAAGGATGTGATGAACCTGATCATGGAATCCAAGGCTGAAGTGGAAGAAATCGTGGAAGATCTTCCAGAGGACCAGGAAATACTAGAAATGAAGGTGTGTGGAAACTTTCATTGACAATGCAAACTGAAAAAAAAATCTATATGAAACAATGGCATTTTATATCCTCTAATTCAAACTTGTAAGCAGCATTTACAATTACTAATACATGCATTGATTTGCTCTACATGATAAAATTTTGTAAAGTCACAGAAACTTTGACATATATTGTAAGGGGGTTTACCACCTGGTAAAAGCTGTGTTCGATTTGAAAGTTCAATGTACTAGGTTAAATGAGAAATTTCTGAAATAAACATAATTCTACAGGACCCCCCCCCCCCCCCCCCCCCCCCCCGCCCCCCCCCCCCCCCCCCCCCTCCAACAAAAAGTTTACAGTTACCAAAACAATGGAACAGATTATTGAATTAAAGCAATAAAGCAATTGTCCCTCAAATTTGTATTCATTAAGTACTCACCTTTGAAAAATAGTGCCATACAGTAAGTTACTTGATCTTAGGTTGTAAAGAGTGCTGTATCTAAAGATACACTAAAAAGAAGAAAAAATGGAAATTATTCAAATTGTATTTTGCAGAGACACATGAGTGATGTATCTTCCAAGATTTTGGACCTTGAGGAAAATGAGTCGGACAGCAAAGCAACCACCCCAGAAAAGGAGGAACCCAAAGTCCCAGAGAAGACAGTAAGTAATACTTGTAAAATTGTTGTCTGGAGCAATGGGATATTGGATCTGTATATCCCAAATTTAAAATGGACATTTAAAAGATTTTGATAAGAAAATTAGCTAATAAACAAGAAGCTAAATCAGAGTTGTATATTGTACTTGTATCTCCATTCAAGACAAAAGTTTTCCCCTAAGATATATGTGATAAAAGTATGTAAAAATTCCCTCTTAATAAGTTTGTTAAAAAGAAAGAAAGAAAGGAACCAAAAATTACTTTCCCACAGAAATTCTGTGAATCTTGATTGACCTGATCCATGTCTTACAGAAGGTAGCAGAGGAAACGGTTAAAACTGAACCCAAACCTTCCACTCCTGAACCGACGCCCAAGTTAGAGCCAGAAAAACAGAAAACACCTTCACCCAAACGGGTGGTGGCTCCAGCACCCCCAGCAGCTGAAGTGGAGAAGAAGGAGGAAGAAAAGCCCGAGGCCAAGGCCGAGGAGGAGGTGAAGAAGGAAGAGAAAGAAGAGGTGGCCCCTCCCGCAGTAGAGGAGAAGAAAGAGGTAACAGAGAAGTCTAGTGTCATTGCGTCTGGATTTGGCTTCAGTGCTAAAACAGGGACAAAATTTGTCCATACCTCTTTAATTTAATGATAGAACTATTATTATTTATATTAGATGCTTGAATTTCAATGTATATTTAACACACAGAAATGAAGAATGTTTATACTCTTGGCAAGTTTTTTTTTATTCCACAAGTTTATAAAATCAAATGTATGAATTCTAAGTAATACATTTACTTCCTTTGCAATACAGATTGAGAGTCCAGCTGTAGAAACAAAAGAACCCAGCCCAGAGAAGGACAAAGTGGACGTGGAGCCTGTGGTGGATGTGGTGGTGGAGGAGATTATCAATGATGTCATCAGGTCCACCAAACTGGCGCCCTCTGTACCAGGGGTCGTGTTAGACACGGTACAGGAGCTGATAGAGCAGTCGGATGAAGAAGAAGATGAGGAGTACAATATGTCAGACATTGAAGGCGAACTCGTAGAAGAGGAAACCGAGGAAAAGAAAGAGGGGTCTGAGGAACCAGTTAAGGCTCCTTCAGAGGAACCAGCTAAAGTGGAGGAGGTCAAGGCTGAGGAGAAAAAGGAAGTTGTCCCAGAGGAACCAGTCAAAGTTCCTGCAGAGGAACCAGATAAAGAGGAAAGGGTACCAGGCAAGATTGAGGAGGAAAAGGAAAAAGTGGCAGAGATGGAGAAGAAAATTGAAGGAAGGGAAGAAAAAAGTGCTGAAAAGAGTTCCGAGGTGGAAATTCAGGTGGTTAATGTGACAATTACAGATGAGGACACTACGAGTGATAAGAGTGAAAAGACAAGTGAATCAGAGAAAAAAGACTCTGTGATTACAATTAACGGACAGGTACTGCCGGATAAGGGAATAACAATAAACGGCCAGCCTGTCCCATCATCAGGGACTACAGTGGTCATCAATGGGGATGTAGTGGGGGTCAAGTCCTCCCCGTCTGTTGATAACAGTATAGACAAGAGTATGTCTAACAGTAGTGACAGTACAGAGATTGTGCCTCAGACCGACTTAGACACTATGGAAACAAAAGTGATCAAGGAGCCAAAACGAAAATCAAAGGATCTCTCGCAAGTAACCAGTGTGGAGGAAGACCAGCGGTCAGATACCGAGAGCGTGACCACAGTGGATAGCCTGGGGGAGGGGGAGAAGAAGGCGGACGGACCCGTGGAGAGAAGAGCTAAACACATCAGGGGCAGAAGTGTAAGTACATGTGTACCAAGAGTTTTAAATTTTTTAATTTTGTTCATTCAAAAAATGGATTAAGAGAGAAAAATTTGATTATTCATTGTTTTTTATCACTCAAATTTACATTAATTTGTCTACAGTGCATGTTTTTCTTTTTTTGGACATCATCAATGAAATTATAGCTTGGAATTTTTTTTTCTTATGTAAGCACCCAATTAACATGATTAATCCATCGTCACACATACTAACCATACTAATACTATTGACAGAGAGAAAACTTGACAAAATGTATCATAAAATTTTACAGAGAAGTAAGTCTATGACCATAAATACATTATATGTAAATATTAAGTTTATATATGATTCTGTGGCAATTAGAACTATTCTTACTTATACCATGTCTTCTCTTTGATTATATTGTTATTGCCTGAATATATGCACTTTTTAAAATTTAATTATAATCACTTATTACATGTAAAATTATTTCAAAGTAATTTAATTATAGAAATATAAGTCATAAGATATATATGTTTATGTGGCCCAATGTATAAAATTGAAAAACTTGAAATTCACCAAAAGAAGGAGTAAATGTAAAAGGATATCTCTCATTGATGGCAGTACACTTTCAAAGTTATCTTTCTTTAGTAGCAGTAAACATTCTTCCTCAGGCCATTGTAAATATTTTTGTGTATCAGTATCACTGCTTATGTTTCCATAATATTTGACATAATCTACATTGACTACATACCCACATTAACTGATTATTGATTACATTGTAAATCCATACAAAATCCTGTATCTATCTGCATGATCATCAGATGTTTATCTCTAAATTTTATCAAGGAAGCAAATTGGCAGATTTATTGGTGTAGTGTTTTTGCAAGGCATTTTTCCACTCTCAGGCCTGTCATTAAGGTTCAGAAAAAAACAGTCATATCTCATATAACAAACATATAATCTGTATACCCAAAACATTTCATAGCATACTGAGATATTCAGTGCAGAAACAGATTGCAAAAATCAGATTTATGTTCTAAAAAATGAGAGAAAGAAAACCCCCCAAAAAATTATATACTGTTGTTTTTTCTGTAAATTTCAATGAAATTGAAAATTAATTGAGTGTGAAATGTTACATGTGCTGGACTAAAATGCTGTCTCTACCACTATGGTTAAGTTATTCCAAGTTTATACTCTCTTCAACCCTCTGGGTCCCCTATGGAATTTCTAATTTTTATGTAACCATCCAGTATTATGGAGGCACTTCTCACCTTCTATTTAAAATTTGTAAAAATGTCTAGTGCATTGATTTAGGATTTCTTTTTCTTCAAATTGAGAGTACTGAAATAAAACATGTGGTCTAACATTCTTAAGATAGTAAAGTTCAAAGGAGGGAGATAGTGAGAAACATGCACGCTCAGTCATTCTTTGAGGTGGAATTTTATTTCCCTCTGTCTGAATTATGCAATTAAGATTTTTAATGGTAAACTCCCAAGATAGCATTGTGTTTCTATACTAAAAATATGCTTAGTTTCACAAACCTTTAGTTTTGTAGTTGAAGGCCTGTTAATTTTTAGCTCTACTGGTCAGAGACCAGAAGAGCTTATGCGATAGTAATGCGTCCGGCGTCCGTCCGTCTGTCTGTCTAGCTGTCCGTCTGTCTGTAAACAATTTTTAAAAACGCTACTCCTCCTACAATTTTAGTCTGATTTCAATATTACTTGGCACACAAGTAGACTACACTAAGATACATAGAATAGTGCATCGGTTTTTGATTTCGATGAACGATGTTGCCATGGTTACTAAAAATAGGATTTTCTGTGAAATTCCTTTAAAACGCTACTCCTTCTACAGTTTTGGTCCGATTTCAGTATAACTTGGCGCACAAGTAAACTACACTAAGATACATAGAATAGTGCATCGGTTTTTGATTTCGATGAACGGTGTTACCATAGTTACTAAAAATAGAATTTTCTGTGAAATTCCTTTAAAACTCTACTCCTTCTACAGTTTTAGTTTGATTTCAAAATAAGTTGGCACACAAGTAGACTACACAAAGATACATAGAATAGTGCAATGGTTTTTGATAAGTACAAACCAGTAGAGCTTCAGTCTCGACAGAGACTTCTGGTTTTCTACAAAGTTGACTTTGGTACATGTTTTAGCCATATTCATTAATTGTTAAGGTTCATTGACCCTCTGATAAGAGAGATAACTCTTAATGACACAAATGTCTATTATTTTTTTATAAGTTGAACTGTCTTTTTTGTTAATTTTTTCCTGCGAGTTATTATACAATTGTTTATATTTTATTTACATAAAAATATTAATATTTCTTTTGGAAAATCAGAAGAGTGAAGCAACATTTCATATAAGTGAGTAGAGGGTTTATGAACCTTAAGTTAGAGTCATGAGTGAGAAAGGGGATTATGAATTGTAAATAAGAGTAAAGTATGAACATTTTATTATGAGTAAGCAGAGTGTTTATGCACCATAAGTTAGGACTGATGCAGATTGCCCTTTCTGTTCTTAGCTGTTGAGGAAGGGCATTTTGCCCATTGATAAACAAGTCCAATTAATGAGTTCCATGTTTCTGTGTGTGCAGGTCATTGGTCTGGCAGTATTTTTCTGTTGTTAACTTGCCTTTGTGTAATATAAGAATGAAACAAGATTCAATAGACTGGAATAAGAATAGTGTCTATAGTAACCATGACTCTTGGATTTCTGAAGCATATTTGTTAACTTTTCTGAATACATATGTACGTATTTGACACTTTTTTTGCTCTTTGCATAATTCTGATCCTTAAGCTCTTTTGAAAAAAAATAATAATAATTTATATAAGATCCTGAGAATGGAATTTCCAGGATGACTTATTAAATTATCAATATCTTTGCAATCAAGGGTATGTGCAGCCAGACTGTGCTGCCAAATCCCTCTCTAATCTTTCACTCTTATATTTAACATCATAGTACAGATTTCACATTTTGCAGTATCATTTAACAAATGATTTTAATTTTGCTTTTAATTTGCATTTTCTCTGCATTGGGACCCTCTAAATCATTTTCAAACTGATGTGATTTTTTTTATAGGAGAGCAAGAGCCAGTACAGGACGATGACAAAGACCAGAAAATACATGAAGGATGGGGAGCTAGTTACCAGTACGACTCAGAGAGTGGTCCACGCCGGGGAGGAGCATAAGATGAGAGACGAATATCACAACAGGTAAGATAGGTCAAGGTAAAGTCCAGAGGTTCCATCATATAGGTCACTGTAGAAAAGGGTCTAGTCAAGAGATTCCAGCAAATAGATCACTGGAGAGGAAAAATAAATTAGAGGAGGGAAACTGGTTACTGGAACCAGCTGATAGTAAATAGGTTACAACAAATAAGTCATTGTAGAGGTGACAGACAAGCAAAGGGGGAACTAGTTAACGGAACCAGATTCAACGAGCAATCTTGTAATGTGGTTCCATTAAACTAGGTAATTAAATAGTAGGAAACAGAAGAGAGGGTAGAGAACTAGTTAATGGTACCAGCTATCTAATAAAGAGGAACCATGAAACTATAGGTCTCTATGTTGGGAAACAGATTTTAGGATAGAGAACCAGTTTTAAATCGTGCAACTATGGAGTTTGCTCTCCAGAAACATGATTAACAACTAAAGATTATTTTGAAGTTCAATTTCTGAAATAAGAGATGGCTATTTCATAAGTGTTGTTGGTTGTACGATTAGAGAGAACAGTGGACATTTGTTTTTGTGGTTTGTTTGAAACAGGGGAAAAAAAACAACATAGAGACATAGTTGATGATGTCATATATGAATTATCAATTTTACTAAAGCAATATATTTTAATTGCTTATGATACTTGTATCATATTTTTAGTCCAACTGTGTAACTGAATATCAGATTATTCATAGATCTTAATTAGATTGTTTTACTTGTTTGTTGTGTTTGCTAACCTTAGGACTCAAGGACAAAAAAAAACCATTGTCACTTGTGTAATGTATTGGTAACCATGAAACTCAAGGGCAAGAAAAAAAAATCAGTCTTCTAGATGTGTTTTGCGGCTTGTATTGATGTTTAGGGTCATGGTGTGAGATGTTGACTTATTTATGGTCACTTTGACAGACTAGTTTATACAATCTTCACTGCAATCGATGTGATTGCCAAGAACAGAGTGAAAAAACGAGACCGCAGAAGTCCGAGTGAAGGACAAGATGGATGGTCCTGATTAAAAGAAACAAGGACTATGACTCATTCTTAGTAATTACATCCTCAATTTCTACTAGCCGACTCTATAATACCAGTAAGATTAATTCAAATGGTACATAAGTTTGAAAAAGACGGATGAATAGTAGTATTGTTTCTAAGAAATCTTACCATAGTTTAATATTCACTGAGGATATACAAAGCTTCCTTTTTGGTATATTCTTGGAAATGACAGTTGTCCCTTTGTCAGAATTTGAAGTTACAATGAAGCTTTCTTATGTCTGCAGTTTTATATACAGTAGCGGAAATAGGAGCTATTATAAGCTAAACTAGCTAAGGGCATTGTCCTGAAAATAATTCTCTCTCAGACAATCTGAGAACTAAATCTGTGGAAGTAATCAAATTCATCATATTAGACATCAAAGATTTATAAATTAACATATTAGGCAGAAATTTTGGTATCCATGGAAAAGAACAGCTTTTGGAGAGCAGCATATTTGCCAACTTTTTAGCTTTCATTTGAAGAACACTTGGAAACATTTCCCTAATCGTTTTGTAAATACTCGTTTTGCATGCTGTCTTGTATTTTCAGAGAAATATTGCTATTGATCTGTCTGCACGAATCTGCAGAACTCTCTGCACAAAAATCTGCATATTTGCAAACACTGCAATTTCGATGACTATGAAAGTCAAATATATCATACTCAAAGCTTGGCAATAGGTCACATTGCCTTTGGTCCCTTGTGCTCCTTCATACAAAGGGGAAATGTTTATTGAGTAGACTACTTTTGTTGTTAACATCTCATATTATGAAAGATAATTGTTTCCTGGCAAATGAGAAAAAAATCATAAAGTTGTGGATGATCCTCTATATTTTTCCCCACCCGCTACAGACAGAGTGAGTGTATGATGACTTAGTTTAGTTAAAAGGTCACTGATGACACTCTAAAATTCACTGAGACAAATATTAATGATCAATAAACATATTTTTAAAGTCAGATGTACAAAATTCTGAAACTGGAAAGGGTGAGTGCAAGGAAAATTGCAAAATCACATTAGGCTAAATACATTTTATTAATTTTTTTTTTATTACATAGGCTCATACACAAATGTAATTGAAAAGATAGTAATAACACTGATATAGAGTTGAATACTCTATGATAATAGTGTAATAGGGAAGCATGCATTTGACTCCTGAGGTATTACTCTAAGTTGTTTTTGATCCCCTACACATCTGTCATTTGTACAGTTATATCAGCTCCCCCATCTGTACATACCATTGTTCATGTTAATGCAAGCATCACCTGGGCCGACCAGGCATCCCTGGCATACCTATGTCTTATAACCCGTCAGGTAGATCAAGGCTGGGGGATCAGCTGATCTGGGGGAAGCTGTTATCAAAAGTTACCTGGTATAATAGTCTGAAGAGATTGGAAAAAGCCACACATTGAGGAAAACAATATGGTGCCATCTGAGTTATCTACGGAATGAATGAATCAGATGTTTACTTCTGTGTAGAGTATTGAGCATTTTTTGGCTAGAAGAAAAAGTCCCCTATGAAGCGTTGATAATCATGAAATCTTTGCATGTGTAAGGATAATTGAAAAAGATTTATTGTTTTGGGTCAGTTATGGGCAGAAAAAATAATGCGATGTGTATTTGATTCACACAGCACATGAAATATTGGTCATTCTAAATGTTAGCTAATTTAAAAAAGAAATATGTATGCAAATGTGTCCCACATCTAAGTTAAGGGAAAGATTTTTATATCAAACTAAAAATATCAGAAAAAGTGTTTTAGCCAATTAAAATATACCCACTGAGACAGTAGCATTTATAGCTTTGATTAGCCAGTGACTCATCAGGACATTAAATCAATATGCAGATGCAAAGGGCAAAACTGTCTATGTTGCAGTTTGACTGGGGGGAAAAAGAATTCCTTATATTCTTGACATGCTCAATAGAATTGTTCACTTTTGATGCAAAATTTGGAATCTGAAGAAATAATTAACTGTAATCAGAGATGTGAAGGATGACCCCATATTGTGGTCAATGTCCTTAGAATCCATCGAAAACATTCTGTCATTGCCGTATGATTATTTCCTCTCATCACTTGTTTGACTTTATGTGATGCTCATTTTACATATACAGCTGATCATTCCCCTATGTTTGTATTAGAAGTAAACATAAGACATAAGAGGAAAAGATATATTCAATGATAAAAGTCAGAAGCCCTATAGAAAAAAAAAGAAAAAGAAAATTTATGATTGTGTTTTGAAGTTCTGTAGCTTGAATTTTGTGTCAAGTGGGGGGAAAATAATCATTTTCAGTTTTTAGGTTGAATACTTGTTAGTGCTAAGCTTAATTAAATGGTAATTAGAGTGGTTGCATATCTGATGTAGTGGAGAGATAGGATAAATGATTTAACGAGCCTAATCCCCATGAATGTAGAAAAGTTAATGCAAATGGTATGATGGAATTGTTTTATCTGGGTACCGTTCCAGTGTTTTGAGGGGAGGTTTATCTGTGTTAAAAGTGCACTCATTATGGCATGTAATGTGGTTTATTGTGGAGAGCAGTATAACACATAAAAGCACTGTAGGAGCAAGAGGGGAAGACGGAGCTTTTCATCGGCCTCTTTGGTGGTTATGAAGGCAAATTGTTTATTGATGACTTGGATTAGCAGCTATCTGTAGCTGATGTTTATGTCATTTCAACTTTTGTTTCACAACAAGTTTCGTCACAACAAGATCGTCTTAAGTGATGTATCAACAAGATCGAGCATATATTCATCAATAATTTACCTGTAAGGTAACGAGAATTTGTTGGTGCGGCTTATATTTTTTTTGGACTGGAAAAACTTACTAATGTTAGGTATGAGAATAGACTAGTACGTATATCTGTCACACTTGATCGGACATTTGAAAATACTGAGTGACTTAGGAGTATTTAGCTGACCAAGTGATGGATAGCTGAATAATTCATACCGAGGATCATTGATATGCATGTAGAGATATGACAAGTGCGCCCGTAAACAAAAGGAGGGAGACCTCGGTCTATGGGGAGTGTTGACGACCGGCTACCCATGGTGAAGTCTGCTGCTCTGTGATTGGCTGCCGATTCCTAGAGCTGGACTTCAGCTGTATTACCTGTCACTCAAACTCCAGTCAGTACTTACTGATCATTGATTTTTTTTTTTAGTTGAAATGGGATTGGAAGCGTTTAGTTATGATGTCTGCACAACAGTTGATTTTTAACGCTTTCTACGGATCGGAGACCAGTTTTCGTAAATTCTTGTGTAATGCTTTAAAACAAATTAATTTTATTTGGAAGGTTGATTTGTTGAGACGGCACAGTCGTGTGAATCTTAATTGGTATTGACTTTTGTCTAAGGAGATCTTAAGACAAATGCCAGTAGGCAAGTTGTAGTTTTTGAACCCAGTGCATCAGTACATTTATCACCATGTAATGAAGATATGTATTAGGAGCAGTAACAAAACATAAGACTGCTAGGAAGGTAACACATGCTGGGATAACCCTACAACATATGCATTGTTTCATTTTGGCCAAGTGTGATAGCCACAGACATAATGCATCTTTGGCTGTTGCTCTCACCAAAATTACCTCATTGTGTAAAATATCATGATGATATTGGGCTTTGATGCAGCAAGAGAGAATGTTCGATCATTTATAAGCAGAATGTGATTCATCCAGCACTTGCAGGATAATAATTCTAGTGACCTGTGATTTTGTGTTATTCTGGCGTCATGGAATCTGGATTTTCCGGATCTTCCTTGGAACTCTATGACAATTGTCAGGAGGAATCAGCTACCCTGCCATCTCTGGATTTCCATGGACTATCCTGGCAGCAGCTGATACAGCGAAGGTATCAGGAAGAGGACACAATATCACAGAGTCCATCGTGTGTGTCCAGTCTTCATTCTGGGAGTGGACTAACATGGCAGAGGTTTTTGAATCGACCTCACTACAATGTGGACTTGCACAGTTGTCCCTCCGATTGTGAGAGTCTCCAGGGAGGAAACAGCTTACCATGGCAGAAAATGGCAAGAAAGCAAGAGAAAAAGAAACCTCCTTTCTTACACTACAATACAGTGTCAGAAGTTTCAAGAGGAAAGACTCCAAGAGTGAATCTAGAGGCATTATATGAGGGGCCAAAATTAGGTGAAAGTGCTTCATCAGCGTGTTCTAATGCTAGTGTGAGTACATGTGAAAATTCAGATGGTGGGAACTTAGTATTTCATCACCGAAGTCTTCAAGCTTTGCGAAGAAATTCTGTCTCAACTTCCTCAGACTCAGGCTGTAGTGGGCTGAGTTCTGGCACCACCTCCTCTATTGTGAAGGACAACACCCTCCGCCAAATGCCCATCCTGGTGGGCGCTGAGCTTTGGAAAGAAAACCCAGACCATGACCAGTTTTACACATTTGCAGTGTCGGAGGATGAGGTTACAAAAGTTATTTCATACTTGGAAAATGCATTGGCAGTGCAGAAATTCAAGTCTTCTCAGGAGAATCCTGACTCACCTGAAAAGAAAAATGTGTCCCCCAAAGTGACTTTTATATTGGATGCTTACTGTCACATGTACATGACCAGGTAGGTTTAACACTTGAGACTGTACATTCCCAGAATTAAGTGTATTACTATCCTATGAGTATCTCCTTTTACTTATTATTTTTGTGAAAACCTGTCATAGGATAGTAGAACTGTGATTTTCATGCTGTTTTTGACAATTAACTTTGCTGAGGGGTAAGATAACATATACATAAGGAAAGGTACATATTTAATCTCACAGAGTGTAAAGCATACTTTCCTAGCTCACCTGCTTTATCTCAAGAACTAAACTGCCCTCCCCCCTTCATCAACTTAAAAGCTTGGGTTATAAGTGAGACAATATACTGGGTACAAAAGATATGACAAATGGAAAAAAAAAGACAGATAAAATTGTTACACTGAGAAAAAAAATCATTAAAATATACTTAATGAATACAATATCTTTTGTCTGAATTAGTAGTCCACTTAGGTCCTTTTAGATGGCTTCTGGTATTGGTAGTTTTCTGTTCATTTAGAATATTAAGTTGATTTTTGTCCTGAGCCTTAGTAAATGAGAGTTTTCAGCTCAATTAATATATAAAACATTAGCTTGATGGGAAATAAAAGGTTTGTTTTAATTTGTGCTTGGCTGTGGATCATAAAATGTTTTCCTTTGATAGGATTTTCCAACATCCTTTATAGGAAAAAAATTTGTGAAGGAATATGTGTACCGGTATTTCACAGGAAACAAACATGTTTTGATGTCTTTTGTTGTTTACCCAGACAATCACTGAAAACTACAACACGTATCCTGGAACTGTAAATTCCAGAAATGTACAATCTCAGTTTATTTGTGACATAATGATTCATGACCCCTAGGAAATTTATATATGCTGGTATCCACAAGGGAAGTGTAGGAGGTTGTTTATTACATTATCAAAATGGAACTTTATGGTACTTAGGAGGAAAAATATATATCAAAATAATGCTTGTGGCATGTGGAAAAAATTGGTTTCTGCTAGTATAAGTTAGTTTGGCACTCCTTTAATTGTATGCTAGTGAAAGGGATGTAATATCTATGTACCAGATATCTAGCCAGTAGTATTCAAGGAAGGAAAAATCAATAGCTGCCATGAAACTTGTTCATTCATCAAAATTTTCCTTATGAGAAGAGCAAGCCCTTATACTCTTTCACAGCATGGACATATCATTAACACCTTTTCATTTCCCTGAAAGAAAATTTGTGGTGTTGTTTTCCTTGTCAATTTGACAATTATAAATGCAGCTGAGCAGTAAATTGAATTGATTCTGTACAAAAATCCTGTCATTAGAACAGCAGGCTAGAAGTAAAGGAAATGTGAGCAAGATGGTATAAATGAATGACGACATTGGTCGCATTTGTCTTAAAAGTAGCTTTAATTAAGACAGAATACTGTATGGATGCTATATAAGAGAAGGCTTATTTTTTTGTGAAGACTATTTCTTGAGGTTATTGTCATAGTGTGACTATTTTCATGTTTGTCATAATTTTGAGATAATTAAAATCAAGTACTCACTGGATATGCAGTATTTACTGATATTGGCATGCACTATCTTGCAAAGTTTGATTTTTTGTTGTTGTTGCTTTAATTGCCTGTCAAAGGTAGCAGCTTATCCATTTTTGATGAATTAACAATTGTAACACGGTGACCATTATAATTAACAGAGGACAAAGATGACTGAAATATGAGTAACTAATGAACTAGGATTGTGTTGATTGATGGGATATCTTATATCAAAAATATGCCAGACACTTTTCATTAAGCAAGAATTTAAGACTGATGATGCTTTTGTACCCAGTTTAATAAACTCTCTCTTTGAAGAGAATTGAAATTGACAGAAATTGAGTATTGTTTTCATTTTCTTGAAATGAGTCACTATTTACGCAGAATAATTTTTATTAAAAAAAAAATAGAAGAATTTTGTGTGCCGTAAAGTTAATAATTTAGCACCCAAATTCCTCACTTAATAAAAAAAGCCTGAAAATAATTTTCAAAAATAGAGCTGGCCAATTACTTATTGGAGGGAGTTGATAAAGTGCAGCTAATTAGTTTTTGGCGAAAGCGTAAGGTGTCAATTACTTCATCAACCAGGCTCCGTTATTGAAATTCTGTGTGAAAGAGCCAAAGCAGGCTCAGATGCCAAAGACCTTTCTGCTATTAACCATGTTTTTTTTTTAATGATATTCCTCTAACAGAAGGAAAATAAATGCATTTACTGGAAAAAATAAAATAGAATTATTGCTTAGATCAATTTAAAAATTTAATAATATTTTAAGAGCACATTGTGCTACTTTGGAGGAAAATATATGATGTAGTGATTGTTAAAGAAATTGTCAATGAGTAGTATGAGTTGTTAATCAAAGCTCATTTCCAGATTTGCTTGAAATTGTAAATGGTCTTTTAGCATTAAAGCTTATAATTTCCACAATAAAGACAAAAAATTATGGATTTAAATATCTTCTCTTTCAAATATCTTCTCTTTCATACACCCTATCTACATGCAGTGGTATTTTTCAGTTGCCCATGCTGTAGGCTCTTAAGGTTGTGTCATATGTTTCTGGCGAAGTGTGGAGATATTTGCCTGGAAGGACAGATTTGTCGTTGATGATCTTTGTTGATTTGTAGAGGTGTTATGCATTAATTAGCCAGCTATTAATTGTTGGAGAGTGCATCCTGTGGTTCTATCTGTTAGTGTTTTACAGTTGCAGGGCTATAGATTAGTATCTGATCAGTGACTCCCCATTATCTGCCCAGTTTGTGGTTAATCCCCTGATAATTAATCCCAGATCTATAATCTGATAAAAAAAATGTAGGGCACCCAAGGACGGATGTAAATGGGTTTTATAGACATTTTTGCTGGTGTTGACATTTATTGATGAATAAATTAACTTGTTGACATGCAGTCTGATCAGTTATATATAGAAATATTTAAGTCCAGATATAGAAGATTTAGTCCCCCTCAGCTGTTTCTTAGTCTATGTTGTAAATGATATTTTTTGAGAAAGATGTATGAAGATTTGTTGTCTGTTCTTAAACCCAAAAATGAACTTTTGTGCAAATTGTGTCTATCCAAGATTCATGGAAGCATTACCTCTCAGAAAAATAGATGCAATAGAAGGTAAGGTTATACAAATGATAATTTATATACATGTATAATGATTGTCTTATTGGAACCTCTACAGATTTTAAATGCCACCATGTTGTAAATTTTGAATTTACTACAAAAAGAGGGAGGTAAATGCAAAATTTACATGTAAATTGTGAACTGTAATTTACCTCCCCCTGGTAGTAGTAAATTCAAAATTTACAACGTACATGATAAGACCATTGTTCTCCTAGAACTTTTGAAGATATGTACATGTACCTTTAAGAGAGAAACTTGCTTCTGCATTGTTTTATTATTTTGAGAGTCTTAAAGATATTGCATAATGAGTGATTATATTGAGAACAATGAATATCCAAAGATGGAGTAATTTTATGGTTCTTAGAAGTTAACAACAGATGAAATCTCTCGGGAAATTGTCACCTGATGGAAAATACGGGGCACCTGCTTGCATATATAGGGATATAACATGGAAGCATTGCATTTACAGTATCGACTAATGCCGATTCATTTTGTTTTGTTGAATAGGAAGAATGATTTGCGGGAACTTAAGGTGCTTCAGAAGCAAGAGAACAAGCAATACCAGGATCTCATGTACAAGTCCCAATGTGCTCGCGAGGATCAGGAACGGAAATTCGAACTCGATATGCAGGTACAGAAATGTTAAATGTTTACTGTGATATACATACATTGTTGGTAATCTTATCAATAAGCACCTTGAAATCTGTATATTGACATCTGCTTCATTTGGGTTGTTCTTATAAGCTGTTGATTTGATGAGGGATCAGGCCGAAAATGGGGGCTTTAGGTAAAATTATGCTTCTACTTCATTGCTTTTATGGAGGATCACTTTAAAGTCTTCATTTTTGTTCTTTTGAAAAAATTATTGGGTTGAAGATGCATTTTGCTAAGAGACACTGGTCATTTTCATTGTCAATCACTGGAATTCATGATATAGCATTGCATGAGGATTTTTTGCATTGACTGGGAAGGGTTGTTTCCTTTGCAGACTTTGGTGAAGAATTATGATCAGGATATGGAAACCCTTAATAAAACTCAGAAACAACAGGTTGAAAAGGCGGAACAGAACCAAACAGCCGACATGAAGAATGCAGCCAAGCGCCTTAAAATGGACCAGGTTTGTATACATTCTATATCAGCTAGCTAGCTATTAGAATTTTATAGATATTGACATTTGATTCATTTTCATTTCACATCAAACATTATGCAGGACAGAAGTCATAGAATATTAAATACATGTTTAATAAGTCCTGATCAGTGCATAAGTATGATTGTGAACAGTGTACTTGAAATTGATATAGGATATTGTTGAATAACTTGATCATGCAAGGTTGGCTGGATATACTCATATTTTGCATGCACGGTATTTTGTAACACAAAATGTGCAGTTACTGTCATTCAATTCCTTTTTGAAATTATTTCTTTATTTTCATAGCTGTATAATTTAAAAGATCTTCTGTCTATTTGCCCTGGTCATTTCAGTTCTTATTAAGATATACCATCCATTATTTTCATAGATAAGCTGTATTATACCATTTAAAATCGACCTAGATTTGCTTTAGTATGTGGAACAGTTTGTATATACGGTACATCTATCTTTATAAACTTTGTTATTAATGTTAACATATATATTTACTTGATTCTTTTGTAGGAAAAAGAATACAAATTGTTCAAAGAGCAACAGAAACAAGAACTAAAACTTTTGAGACAAGAATTAGATCTCATGCCAAAAGACAATAGGAAGGATGCCATGAAGAAACGCAAGGACCAAAAAGAAATCGAGCTTCAAGAAAAGGTAACAGTTAATTCCCTCACATTAAGATATCATTTGTGTAGATGAATTATTAATCTCCTCTGTGTGGAAAAAAAGAATCATCCACCATCCAAACAAATATTTATATTTAAAATTTCAAAAATTAATGAATTTGATGGGTCAGCTTCTAGTTAGTTCAGTTAATCAAGCAATAGAGTTGTCCTTAATAAGAGGGATGATGTTCCTATTTAATTTGGAAAGTAATTATCAGAGACTATATTTGGGAGATGACGTAAGAAGGGCTCAATATGTCCGGCTTTAAAGCATCATAAGGTCTGAGTTATGGTAGAGTACTTATTAGACCTGGTGGTTGGCAGTGAGAAGTCTAATTTGGAAGGTTTAAGCTTATTGATTAATCATTTGCCGATTTCTTAGAATGCTGAATCTGTCAACTTTATTGCCTATAAGTATGTGCAAAGTTTGAAATGTGAAGATGATCCATTTTTTCTGCTCTTTATAAATCAATGACCAGGAATGAAATACGACAAAACAAGAGAAATTTTTTACTTTATCTTTAATTTTCTAAATTGAAGAGACCTGTTATTTGAGAGGGGAAAGGGTTTAAAGTAGAATGTATTAATGCATCAGCTCCCGTATTTCTGTATTTTGTAAGAGGCATAGTATTGATCAGATTTAAGGGAGTGATGTCACACCAAGGTTCTAGCACCACTTCCCTGCCAAGTGTGTAAATTAGTTACCAGCCAAACAAAAATATACCATTATTTTTTATTCTGTCCTTGCCAGCTGGCAGATAAGATACATAATCAGCAAACCTTGTCAGAGTTTACACTCTGGATTATGAAGCATCTATATTTGTGTGGTTTATGTATTGTTTATGTTTGATATATCATGCAAGAATTCTCTAAATTCAGGAGAATTAATTTACACAGGAGAAGAATATTTTTATTTTTTGTGTATCATCTTTTAAAAGATGACTGTTAAATTAAAAAAGGAAAATTTTGTAGCATTGAAAGAAATTTTTTGATACTTAATAATAAAAAAAAAACTGAAGTTGTACAAACTGATTTTATGTGTGATTCAATGTATATTTAATATTGCAGGTGCTAGATTCTGCATCCATGCAAGCTTTTATACAAATTTTTTCCACATTAAATTCAGTAAGTTTTAAGTTTTAATGTTTTCAATAAAAAGTTTTTATGGAGTTTAATTTTGTTTTTTAGGAGCGTTTGTTTTTGGAGAACCAAGCGGAGAGACAGGAGAAGCACATGAAACAGTTAGCGGAGGTACACCGACAGAAGGTCGCGCTACTGGAAAGTCAGTTCCTACAGCAGAAACAGCAACTACTGAGGGGTAAGGCTCTGGGCAGGGTAAATTATCAGAAACAAAGAAAGCAGTGCATGCTATTCAGTAAAGACCACAAAATATTAAAGCCATGGAAAAAACGCACGTGTAGACATTAGTGAAAATTGCCTGAAAAAAGTGTTGGTTTTTAGAATTATTTTGATGGTCTGACTGTGCACTCTGAAGGTGGTCTTTCATATTTTTCTCATGATTAAGGTCCCAAATATTGTTTCTACAATTTCATTTCTGAAACTTAGTAAGACAATAAATATTGTGTAGCCATAAGACAAGAAAGATGGTATAATTGAAGATGTAGGCAAAATAAGCCTATATTAGCAGAACTGAATAATGTCATTGGTTGGAAATTAAAAATCATGAAGTAAACTATTAACCATTCATCTTTATTTTGTGAATGAGATGCCTTAAATTGAATATTTAATGTGTACTTAAAAAAGCGGGCTTCATATTTTAGCAGCTTTGACACAGACAAGAATGTGCTAATTCATGAATACCACTAAGAAATAATTTACTAATACAATACATGGCACAGACGTGTAGTGCTAATTCAAGATCAAACCAACAACTCCATACTTCTTGATTGCACTAAATTTTGAATATGACAATTTTTGTACATGTACAGTAAACTGTTCTTAATGTAATAATCTATCTTTTGTAGGTAGGGAAGCTGCAATATGGGAGTTAGAAAAACAACAGTTACATGAGAAACACCAGCTGTCTAAGAGTCAGCTAAAAGACCTCTTCTTCCTAAAACGACATCAGATGTTGACCCGGCACCAAAAGGTCAGAGTTCAAGACAGGACAGGGTCACAGTGTAACTTGTATAATTTGTGTCATACTGTGACTTAGACATTATCTTTTTTGGTGGATAATTAATGTAAAGTGGTTATAGTACTAAATGTGAATAGTTGGTTGTGATTTTCTACATGTATGTTTTTAGTTCTATGGATTTTTCTCATGTAATAATTGAAAGTAAAGTAAAAATGTCATTAAAAAAAAATAATCGATGAAAAGACAAATTTTTTTGTGTTGTAATGATGATGATTTATTTATAATTTAAATAACTGCAGAAACAATTATGGTAGAAAAAGATATAGAGAACATTAAACATTATTTCATATAAGAGGCATGAAGAAAGATCAAACATTATTTATTAGATGTAATGTTTATAACTGATTAATTTTTCATCATGCAGGAAGTTGAACAAATGAAGAGAAGCAACTCCGTCAAAGAAGACGAGATGCAGAAGAGGCATGCCTTAGAAAAGCGACGCCTTCCCAAAATACAGAGGAGTGAGGCCAAAACTCGGGCTCAGATGTTCAAACAGAGTCTCAGGCTGAGCACTGTGGGCTCGCCCGAAGACGATCGAGCCAAAATAAAACAGGTGAGGAGGGAAAAGAAGGAAAGTTGTGTGGGTTTCTGTGACCTCTGTGTTTGGTCAGTGAAGTGTGTATGGTGCTAATTATTTACACTCGCTTGTAGACAAGCTTTTTCAATTTGCAAATGATGTGCAGTTTGTTTGTCCTTATTTTAGGGGAGGGTGGGGTGAGGGCAGGTTAGGATTGGGGTTAAATGTATTACACAATGAACAAAAAGAAAATGATTTTTTTATTATTTGTCTGTCTTGTGCTAGTGCTATTATTTTAATAATTAACAGCTAATAATGTGACATATATGTGTATTCATCATGCTTAAGAAAATCATTTTTGACTATATTATTTGTGTATTTGCCAGAGCATTTAGAGATAACATACTGATATGCTTTGAATTTGCTGAAGCAGTAAATAAATACATCTTGATTAACCAAAGATATGCTTTTATTTATATTTAATTATATCTTGATGAACTTCAAGGATAAAATTTCCCCCCACCCTGCTTTCTGTAATTAAAAATGTTGCATTTTGCTGAAGATCTTTTTAAGTTTGAGCTATTTTGTTTGTTTGATGTTTTTGAGCATGTGTCTCACTGTTCATTGCATGTGTCCTTAATTGTTGTTTGCAGAAGCCATTCGAGCTTAAACGACAGGTAAAACATCATCAGGTCTATAGCACATGCGTGAAAATTACGTACCTCATTTCATACCCATCCGTACCCTACTTCTTCCTGCCTTAATACATCGTCTAGCGACTAACTTTCCTTTTTTATCCTGCGTACAATATCCAGAGAAAAGAATCTTATGCTGCATGCACTTTTTGATCGCTTTATAACAATGTCATTGACACATTTCCCAAACAGAGAAGTAAGACAAATAGACAATCCCATAGGATCATTGACGATAATTTTGTTGGTGGTAGAAACTATAAATAGATCAAAGGAAGACATTTTATCTCTCATAGGATTGGTTAACTGTCCAGACATCATAAAAATGTTTTTGTTTTCATCTTTGTTTTGATTGGATAACAGTTTTATTAAAACAAGGAGGAAGCATTTGGTTTTATTAATAATAATTAATATTTTTCAGTGATAATTAATTCATATAGGTTAATTTCTTTCCATAATACATGTAAATGAAGTTATGTTGATCTGCATGAAATAAGTAAAAATTATGTTCACTTATGCATACACATTCTCACTGGATACTATGTTACAAATTTTGCATTCAATATATTTTTCAGGAATTTTAAAATTTATTATACATGTATATACATTAAGCCTATATTGCATCTCTGTATTTATATATTTATGAATGGGGTCAGCAAAAAAATTTTAATATGAAGGAAATGGATGATTTTTGTGATTTCTTTAATAGACTTAAAACTCCCAGTGAATTAAGTACATACAATTTATATTTTGATTTTATAGTTTGAGGAAAATGAGAAGAAGAGGATGAAGGCAGAACAGCAGAGACAAGAGCAAAAACACAAGAAACAGTGGGAGGAGCTGGTCTTCCGCAACGAGAGCAGTCTACGAGAGCTCGAACAGTTACAGGTAAGGGAGATAACTGATAACTAGACCAGTCTACAGGAGCTGGAGCAGCTACAGGTAAGGGAGAAAATGAGAGCAGTCTACGAGAGCTGGAGCAGTTACAGGTAAGGGAGATAACTGATAACGAGAGCTGGAGCAGTTACAGGTAAGGGAGATAACTGATAACGAGAGCAGTCTACGAGAGCTGGAGCAGTTACAGGTAAGGGAGATAACTGATAACGAGAGCAGTCTACAAGAGCTGAAGCAGTTACAGGTAAGGGAGATAACTGATAACGAGAGCAGTCTATGAGAGCTGGAGCAGTTACAGGTAAGGGAGGAAACTGACGAAACCAGTCTAAGAGAGCTTGAGCAGTTACAGCACTAACAGGTAAGGGAGAAAATGAATAACATGACAAATCTCAGAGAACTTGAGAAATTACAGGTAAGAGAGAAAACTGTCAATGGAATGACTCTCGGCAAGCTCAAACAGTTACAGGTAAGGAAGAAAATTGATGAGACAAGTCTCTGAGATCTCAAGCAGTTACAGATAAGGGGAAGGAACTACACGATAAGACTTACCTTTGAGACCTTAGCAGTTAATTAATTAGAGGCATGTAGATGTGAGATGTTGATTAGAAACCTATCCTGCAATTCTGTTTGTAAGGGATCTATTTAATAAATACTGAAAACTCTGAAAAAGTATGAGATGAAAATATGTTGACCATGTCTTTTAAGGTGAGATGCTGCTGAAAAATGCTCATAATTAAAATATAATATTAAAATTTCCTATTTTGTAAATACAGGCAGAGAAGAGGAAGATGCTAATGGAGCAGGAAACCCAGAAGATAAAGGAACTAGATGATCAGTATGCCAACGAACTACGGGAATGGAAGCAACAGTTAGTGCCAAGGAAACAGGTAAGGTTTCAGGTCAAAGTTCACTGAAAGTGGCACACCCACAATTCCCCTGAGAGGGAGAAGAAGTTATATTACTCTTTAGGTTGAAAGATCTTTTATTTATCTTGTAGATTTGCAATATCTAATTTCTTTTTCAAAATAGAAGCTAACTGGGGACTTATCTTGTCTTAGACTAATAATTCTGATATAAGTACTTATAACAATTTGATTGTTTTGTTAGTTTGTACAAGTACTGTAGCTTTTATGATTTTTTTTTGACATCATTTATCATGGATTTCCATTTTTTGGTCAAATTCACACACTGTCTCTGGTCCTCATTGCAAAGGCTGCTAAACATTAACTGGCAAGACTGGCAACTAACCACATTTTGATTTTTTCAAGTACTTTATAAAGTCATTTGATAATGAAATAGGCAGGTTCCTTTCTACATGGTCCAGTAAATGTTCTGTGGGCCTATACTGCATCAAGTCCCTTCACATCAGTTTGCATTATATGTCATGTTTTAGCCAAATTGTCACAGTTCTCCACTAGTGTGAGTATTACGGGAATGACCTGTGTTTTCATGTCATCATATTGTCATTTGTTTGGCTTCCTGTGTTGTTTATCATTCCAGATTTTTCAAGTTTGTTCATAGTTTATTTTAATATTAATGACATTCACTTGAAATTTTTAAAAATTATAAATGATGTACGCCCTAGTTTTCCCTTCTAGGTTTTTTATATGGGCTGTTAATGTTTCATGTTGTATTAAAAAAAAAAGTCTTGAATATCACTTAGTAAAAGTTAGAAGCCTTTCTTGAGGTTTGGATTTACGCACCTTGCATCGTACATGAATACAACCCAGTAGTAGATAAAATGTGGTTGACGCAATCAACTTGATCTTTTGTTGTTGATTGGTCGTTGTCAATGATCATGGCATAATATATTGATTGGCACATTGTATATTTATTTAATATTCAGAGGAGAGTCAGAAAAGATGCATAGATTCAAGATTCATTACACTCATTGCATGCTAGAGGGGATGTGGTTTTAGCATGGTATAATATTGAAAAGGGGAAGCAGAGGTACATTTACATCTTAAATGAATTTACTGATTTGATTCTTATGTAAACAGGGGGTGGGGGTGGATGGGATGGGGAGTTTTCATAAACAAGGAGTTTCTTTCTTAGATCGCATAGTTATAATTGCACCATGACCAAAGTGAGAATGCATGTTTTTAAAAAAAATCGCTCTTGTCGAAAATGTTCATGTTTGATGAAAACAAAACATACATATAAAATATCCATTTTCAAACATTTTGATCATCACATTAATATCAGAAGAAAAAAAATTCCTTTGTACTCAAATAAAAACTTTGAAGGATAAAGATGCAATTTTTAGTTTCAAATTGCTATTGGCAGGAGCATTTAGCGGTGTTGGAGGTGAAATCCGAGGTACATAGGCGCACGACTTCTCCTCGCCGGAGAGGAACAATTCATAAAGTCTCCAGCTCTGATAAAATCAATGTTGTCAGTGCTTCATTCTGAGTAAGCCCCACAGGTCTATGTACATGTAAAGGAGACCTACTCAGTTATTTGTGTAGCATGGAGACGTATATTTTATAAAACTATAATTTTTTCTATATAAATATGTCTGTTCAGTTACCTAACGGACAATAACTGATCTCGATTCAAGCCACTTTCATCTCATCTGTTCATTGACCTGATGGACAATTTCATGAACTCGATTCAGTTATACTTTCATTACACAGCATATTTTCATATGAACCTTTCTATTCAAAATATGAGCTGTTTTTTTCCCCTGGCAGAATCTCTTAGATTCAGTTGATTCATTTCAGAGCTACGCTAAGGCGAAATAGAGGTTTGTCTCTTCTGACAAAAGTCTGGACTTTTTATCTTTTGGGAAGCTGCCTTTGTTTTCACATTATGGAAAGTGGAACATATCTTAAAGGCTTCTCAGAAATCAAATCTGTTTTAGTCCTGTAAAATTTGTGTAATTTTTAAAAATCTTCCGTTCCTATTTTGATTCTACATCAAAGACACAGAATTGATTTCTGCGATTCCTAACTGTCATAATCAAGAGAAATCATTTTATGTTAAAAAGAGTTTTTTCTTGGTGGTGTGTATTTTATGAATTTCATTTGTTCTTAATTAACAAGTAAGAAAAAAACATATTATTTGTAAATCATACATGTATCAAGGACTAGCTCATTTAAATATTTCATGTATTGACACAAATTTTTTTAAGTTCATTTCATTCATTATACACTATACCTATATTCAGTTTGTATATTGCATGGAAACCATTACTTCATCATTTACACAGTATTTCTTCTTGTTGATTTCAATTTAAGCCTGATATTTTTATGATTGGGTAACCTAATTTAAATGCTAATCCTTGAACAAAAAATATTTTAGAAACTTGAAGAGGAATTTCAAAGACAAAAAGACGAACAAGAAAAGTTTTACGGAACTGTGATAATTACGGGAAATGAAGGAATGCCTGCCCCGAGGCCGGAGTCCGGCAGCATGAGGAACAAAGAGTCGGTCAAATCTCGACACTCGACAGTGATTTAACGACCACTTAATTTCCTTCCAGCATGGTGCCACTATTTGTGAAGACCTTTGACTCTGTCTGCGTATGAAGTCCTTTCCACGTTATTTTGCGTCTTCTCATTCTGTGTTACATCTCGAGTCAAAAAACTGTGTTCAGTTCTCGTCACACCAGTTACGCGCCTCATTTTCTGAACAAGAGATATTCTGAAAAATGTTTGAAAATGAATTTTCATCAGTTTTATTTTTGGTTTCATCATTATATGAATGTATCAGAGAGATGGTTATGTAATTTTATTGTCAAACATTCCTCATGGCTTATTTCTGTAAGAGGTTTAGCCATGGTACAGCTAGTCTGTATACGCTTGAAAATTTTATGTCTATATCCGATGCACGTTCTGTGCTGTTCATTAAACTGCTCTGAAAAACTACATAGCAATAGAATCTGTTCACAGTAAGGTTGAAGTTCTGTCGTGACTTTTTTTCTAGCCAAAATGTGGATGTCTTGGAATAATATTGAAATGCTCTGTATTGTGTTTCTTTCTTGTTAAGATATTGTAATATTCTATTAGTCTTATCTCTGGAAATCTTTGAATAATTTTTTTTTTGATACTGCAATACATGTTTGTGCTACAAGTGGAAACGAATAGTATGAATGACTGATCAAGTGCTCTTTTCGGGACGTTTACTTTCTATCTCTGCATTATATTGTTTGATGTGTATGTTCATTCATGCCCTGTATGTTTATTTATATTCCTCAGATTTTTTTGTCAAAGATTTAGACAGATGTTAGAATTTTCAAGTTTTATACATGCATATATAAATATATCTTCATTTATGTTATTATGATATTGCCGTACCACATATTGGGTAGCAAATTGAAAATTGGAAAATATTTTATATCATTGATTCTGTTTCGATGTTCAAACTTCCCTGTTTTACCACAGTGACTAACGGAGGCTTCAGGCCAGTGAAGCTAGTGTGGTATCGATATATGTCTGGCACTATTTATGTCAGATGGCTTTTATCATACTTATACACATATTCCTGAAAAGGGCTATGTTATTTTAATAAATTCAAGAGTAAAACTGTTGTTTGTTTATGTATCATTATTGCTGTATGCAATTTACAGACATGCCTGATTAGATTCCTTAAATGATGAAGTCAAAGCTGAGCATGATTTGTCAAAGGAAGAATTATCTTCGACAGCCATGTTTGTTTCAAGAACATACATCTCCGGACCCTATATAAGTCTCAGTTTTGTTCAATATATTTTGCTTTACCTGAGCACATTTCTCCTTCATTGTCAATGTAAAGTACTTTGGTGCAAAAATATGACTTCTGTATGCCTCAACAATTTCAGGAAGATAAATGACAAAGAAATTCAAAGTCAGATGTATAGTGCAATGCATTATGCTGTGAAATAAATAAACACAAATGCATATTTAGTGGATGGAAAAAACTTATTGAAAGGGACTTTGAAAGATATACATGTTCTGCATACCTCAGCAAGAGTTAAAGGCAATCAAGGGTAACAAATGCAAGGGTGTATTTAAATTATCTTTGTTTTACTTGCCCTAATTTTTCTGTGATCTTCCTTTGTAATAAAATAACCATATTTCAATGAAAAAAGAAACATTCAATAAATTGCTAGAATTGTCAATTTTATGAATTTATTGAACGGTTCTTTTTTTTTTCGTTGAAATTAAAAATACAATATGGATTGTGTGGTTCTGTGCACTGAACCCTGTGGTTTTTGCGTCGTGTTCATATAGGTGCTCCACTTGTAAGTTTGTAGATAACGAAATAATGGTCTACATAGGTCTACCCCTCTATACTATACAGTTTGTTATACAAAGACACCAGCAGAACATCCGTCCCATGCGTAAATACAGATCATCACCTATAATGTATATATAGAAATGAATTCATCACCATCGCCTTTATGTGTTAGCGCAAAAAGATCGCCTTTCTTATTCACTGCCAATGATCTTGGATGAGATGCCTCAACAGAGAGATTTTCTTGCGACGCTTTTCTTAAATGTTTATCAGTATAAATGCGGACACTCCCCGCAGCAACGAGAACGGTCTCGCCGTGAACAAGAATTCCTCGGGGTTCTGCAAGCGGTGGTAGGGGTCGATATCGAAAGGAACCATTTTCCGCCATGTAAATAACAGTGATGCGATTTGTTGTATAGTCGCCCACGTAGATTATCCATTTTCCTACACCATCAGACGTGGCTGAAATGTGATTTGGCATAATAAAATGAGTCTTGTCTTCTTTAGCTCTTAATCTGTTTGTCTTTAAAAATCGAAAATCTTTCTTGCCTCCTTTGTGTTCATTAAACGTTAGGAAATTATCGTTTTCTTCGTCGGTATCGTAAGCTTCACTCTGGACTGCCGATTCTATACCAGGAGGAATGGTACTATGGTTTTGAGAGGGTACCCCGAGTCACCTTCCTCTAGTCCCCCTATATTTCGTTCGTCGTCTGTCCCTCCAGAAGAAATCTTTGTCGCACAGAAATCAGATTCCTGTATTTGTAATCCCACAAAGCCACTCTCACAGAATTGTTCCAAGTCAAGTTCGGAAATTTCACAGGGGTCACCCTTCAAAGGTCTTATTTCAGAAAGCTGGGTTCCGTTTCGCTTCATTATAATAATACTTTGCAGACTACGACAGCATACAGCAAACTTTTCTTCGTCTAATTTACATATTCCACCACACTGCAAAGGAACAGTGAACATGTCTTTGATTTCCATTTGCGAATTTCCAGCACTGATGACTCGTATGAATTCATTTTCGGGAAACGTTAGGTAAGCTGACATGTCGTTAAACAGGGTGAGGAACATTGGACGAGAATCAAACTGCAAATAGTCAACTGTAACTCCCATATTTGCTCCACGGGAGACAAATTTCTTAAGTTTCTTGTTTTTAGCATCTGTAACAAGAATGTGGTCATCTTCTGTAAAACATAGATCTATAAGCCAGGATTCTTGTAGATCGCTTTCTTGTTTTCCTTGCACACTTTTTAATTTACAAAATAGATTTCTGTGAATGCCTCTTGATTTAACGAACTTGGACTCCTTTTGACCTAAAGCAAAACACATACATATATAAGATAATACTTATATAAACATTGAAAACGTAGCCGGTGTTTAATGTGTTGCGATTAACTTACATTCAAATCTGAGGCTTTCTTGGAGAATTGCAAACCATTGTACTTCTGTTTTGCGTTGGATATCTAAATAAGTCGTTATGCTGAGAAACGGAGGGATCTCACAATCTTCTAGAAGCACTGGAATTACCTGAAGTTGTTCAGGATTTTCAATGTTAATCTTTTTTGCAAGCTGGGTTTCATATTCAACCCACTGGCTCTGTAGAAATGCTGGTGTCAACACCACAATAACCTTTGAAGACCTTTGTAGAAATCTCACGATGTTCTCGATGATCTCGAGACCTGGCAAGAAATCTCGCTCGTGATAGAAACATCTCTGTCCAGTTTTCTCTAACCTCTCCACCACACTTTTAACCCAGTCTTTATCTGGGCTAATCGTTTTATAGACAAAAAACACCCCTGATCGGTCTGTACTTTCGGTTTTGTTGACCTGCTGAGAATCAGTGGCCATTCGGTACTCTTCCTTTATCTTTGTCCATCAACTTTACTTAAAAACTTTTAAACATCCTTTGAACTGCAACGTTTATAGTTGTACTTGACGTCTGAGTTGTTAAATCGTTGATTAATTGAATTCTTTTTTCAATGAATGAACCTTTAAATGGCCATTCCAACATGACAATATACATGTGTATAGATTTTAAAATAACATTACGTAATAGGAAAAACCATATTTTCCAAAATTAAATATCACAATTGATACTTTGCCACATGATTCAGACTTTAAATTTTTTTTACTCGGTATTGAGACCGCAATTTAAAAATTTAAAAGATCTAACATTTCAATAATATTTTCCTTCCCTTTTTAAAGATCTAGCACCCATTTTTGCTTCACTGAACATCGATTTAACAGTTACAAGACAGTAATCATGCTTTTACTATCCCATAACTATTAAATATCGTCACTTTCATGTTCACAGCCTCATGGAAAGCAATGTGCAGTTCACAATCAATCCAAGATTATTAGTATTTTTTTATGTCAGAGAGTAAACTTTGGAGATATAGTTCAAAGTACAATATCTGCTCTTCGTGAAGTGCATCTCACACTGACCTGCAATAATGTTCATCTTATAATGTTAAAAAACCTTATGATTCATTAAAATCCACAAGTTTGGGATTCTGTTTTCCATAAATTCTTTTCAGTCATATACCTGGTAGTTTCGTGTGTGTCTGTCTGTTCTACTTCATCACTGTCAAGGTCACTGCAGAACCAGCCTATCTCATCTCAGTATGCTCTCTAACACAAACCGTTCCTGACCGTACCTCAATAAATCTTAATTGGTCAACATCTTTTTTTGTGGGTAGTATTCTCGACTGGGCGCTATTTTTCATTGGTGAAGGTCACGGACCATTGAAAATAGGCAACGGACATTTTTATTCATATTGTCAAGGAAAATGAAAATGACCTTGACCTGACCTTGCTCCTACAATGAAACGGTCAACCATAATCTAAGTGATGCCATCGCTTAGTGACAATGTCTTCTTGAATCTTTGGGGAGAAAAAAGTCAAATTAAACAAACATTAAATGCATATAGATATGAAAAGAATCACTCCCTACAAATTCATTGAAGAAAACACAACAAACTAAATTTATTTCCCAATCGAAGTACAAGTAACTACGAAAGACGAATAGGGCCACATAAAAAAAATATTTTTATCTCGTAATTACGAGAAAAGATCTCGTTATAACGAGAAAAGATCTCGTAATAACGAGAAAAGATCTCGTTATTACGAGTTAATGATCTCGTTATTACGAGAAAAGATCTCGTTATTACGAGTTAATTATCTCGTTATAACGAGAAAAGATCTCGTAATTACGAGAAAAGATCTCGTTATAACGAGTTAATTAACTCGTTATAACGAGAAAAGATCTCGTTATTACGATTTAATTATCTCGAAATTACGAGTAAATTATCTCGTTATAACGAGAAAAGATCTCGTAATAACGAGAAAAGATCTCGTTATTACGAGTTAATGATCTCGTTATTACGAGAAAAGATCTCGTAATAACGAGAAAAGATCTCGTTATTACGAGAAAAGATCTCGTTATAACGAGTTAATTATCTCGTTATAACGAGAAAAGATCTCGTTATTACGAGTTAATTATCTCGAAATTACGAGTAAATTATCTCGTTATAACGAGAAAAGATCTCGTAATTACGAAAAAAGATCTCGTTATTACGAGTTAATTTTCTCGTAATTACGAGTTAATTATCTCGTAATAACGAGAAAAGATCTCGTTATTACGACTTAATTATATCGTTGTTAACATATGTTTTTGTTTTGTTTTTGTTTGTTTGCTTGTTTGTTTTTTGTTGTTGTTGTTTGGGGGGGGGTGTACAATGTATGTATTATCGATTTTTAACTCAGTATTATGTTTACTCGATATATGAGAATAAAACTGAAAAAAAAAATGCAATGAAACGCCATAGATTCTTTTAATGTGGGTAGCTATATCCGGTGGATATTACTCGTGTAATTTGATATTACACTGTGTGTTTTTACGCGGCGTGGCGTCATATAAAGACAATGCATGTACGTTATTAATTTGTTTAAAAACATGTGATAAGTAAAATCATATACATTATCAGATAAAATATTACCCTTTCCACTTCGTTTTGTAGACTTGCTTTAAAAAATTTATTTTAAAAAATATCTGCTCGAAAATGACTATGTTTATCTGTTGTGCAAGGAACATATTCTTCTTGTGTAAAAATATTGGCGTCACGTAGCAAACGTTATTTGCGGCTAAAAAAACGACTGTAAAGTTGACAAAAAATCAAAGTTTAACTACACGACTAGGATAAATCATGTGATTAAAACAATCTCATGGGTTGCAAAGGCTCGGGGATAGAAAACACACATTCACATACCATCGCAAACCACTAGAGATTCTATATTTATTGCTTGGTAATTAAAAAAAAGGTATCAAAAATGACATTCCATACAAGTGCAGGTTCGATGGAGTTACTGTAAATGCATTGAAGAATTAATAGACAGCATCTGCTTTGCTCCTTCTTTTGATATTTCTTTTACTTATTTTATTAATTCCGAAGGTTCATCCATTTTACATTAAGAGAGAGTAGAACAATGAAACGCACCATTTTTTATAGATCTTTTCTCGTAATAACGAGATCTTTTCTCGTAATTACGAGATAATTAACTCGTAATAACGAGATCTTTTCTCGTTATAACGATATAATAAGTCGTAATAACGAGATCTTTTCACGTTATTACGAGATAATTAACTCGTAATAACGAGATCTTTTCTCGTTATAACGAGATAATTAACTCGTAATTACGAGAAAATTAACTCGTAATTACGAGAAAATTAACTCGTAATAACGAGATCTTTTCTCGTAATTACGAGATATTTTCTCGTTATAACGAGATAATTTACTCGTAATTACGAGATAATTAACTCGTAATAACGAAATCTTTTCTCGTTATTACGAGATCTTTTCTCGTAATAAAGAGATCATTAACTCGTTATAACGAGATCTTTTCTCGTAATTACGAGATAATTAACTCGTAATAACGAGATCTTTTCTCGCTATAACGAGATCTTTTCTCGTAATAACGAGATAATTAACTCGTAATAACGAGATCTTTTCTCGTAATTACGAGATAAAAATATTTTTTAAGTGGCCCTATTCGTCTTTCGTAAGTAACCACCATAAAAATCATGAGTATCATGAATACGTAAATACGTACACGTTCTTAGAATCCACGGCATGAGTAGCATGCATATGATTCAAATGTAAGATAGTATATATAGTGTATTGTCAAGAGCATGTTTACGAGGCATTGAACCATTTTCAACCTACACTAACATTTCACCGTGGGTTATCATAATTCCTGAGAAAACAAGAAATTTTAGTAGTGTTTTAATAGAGAGAGAGAGAGAGAGAGAGGACATACGCGTCGTACATGTATACACACCCAACAACTTCTAAGATATTTTTTCAACTTAAAATCATACTTCCATAAGATGATCAGAGAAGTTTTGACCAGAAATAAAACGATGGAATCCTACTATCTTGGAGAAAAATTAACATATTATATAGTTTAATTTTAGCTGGTACTTCTCATGAATTTGATTTGTAGGAAGTGTTCAGTATTGCCAGGAATCATAAAATCGCACGCAAAAGTGTCCTTCAGCGATTGGAACTTATGTTTTATACAGGGAATAAGAAATTTAAGTTCAAAACTATCTTGTGCAAGCCCCTAATTAAAACAAAAATTATCAAACAATCAAGATCAAGATCGAAAGAGAGATTGTATATTTTATATATCATATGACATTCCTTGCAATGTCTCACGGTCACCCTTTTAAATAAGAAAAAAGGATAATTAGTTGAGATCCTAAAAATTCTTAGAAAGATCTATACACTAATTATTTAAAAAAAAAAAGAGTTAATTTCTTTCTTTCACTATACATGTATATGTATATTTAAAAAAAAAACAAAAAAAAAACACGCATGATTCATCTTACTCCAAATTCATTCAAATTAATATTTTAAAACATAATTCTTTGGTTATGAAAATTACCCACAAATGTGAAAAAGATGCAACAACTTAAAACTTTCACGTTCTAACACATAATATGAAAGAAATCTTTGACTTATTGTGATTAACAAACTGCAGGATACAAGTAGGCCTTTGCGTCAGTCATTATATTCTCCAAGAAATTTCACCTCCTTTGCTGCCAACCGTAACAGCAAAAACATAACTGCGCAATTTGTTCAAGGATTTCTATCAAATATTTTGGCGGTTCACCATCACAGAATAATTAGCATGTGGGGAGGTGGCTATATAAAAGATGTAAACAAACATTGTTTACTTATTCTGCTCAAGAAATCTTTGACGTGAGGATGTGCAATGTATATGTTCTGTGGCAAAATGAAATACGGAAATAAATTTTAAAGCAGCTGAGATGCATTGAAAGTACTTTTAATTCAATATTTTGAGAATTGGTACGCTGATAAAAGGTGAAAATTTTATTACTCTAGACTCCTACGCTGGAAAATTTAATTTCTATTCACGAAAAAAGGAACAACTCAATTCTCGTATCCAGATTCACTGACGGAAAGAAATAAAAATCATGTCTTAAACATCAAAGTAATTATCACCCTCTGGAGCCCCGTGTTATCTTGTGTTTTGAAGTGCTTATCTCAGATTTTTGCTTCCGTATGTCTATGTTGGAATTCTCCTCTCTGCTGCATTGCAGCAGGGAAACAGAGGAGAATACACTGGGAATACCTATCTACCGACAGAGGGCGTCTTGGGTACACCAAGCAGACATGGAATTAGCGGCCAGTCCTGGAATGACGGACCTTTTGACCCAAAGAACAATCCTAGAGCATCTGTTTCTTAAACGTCCTATTGAAGGCGAATTTTGGTACGTCATTGTTGCTGAATGGATAGAGCAATTAAAAAGATACATAGGCTTACAGACAACACGGAAATATTATCACCAAAGGACGATCCCTGGTCCGATTATCACTCGACGGGACTACGCACACACCGTTGACGTAGTACACGAAGATGCATGGCGTATGATGGTACAATGGTACGGACTAACGGATGGCCATAAACCGATCAAACTTGTTGTGTATAACTACAGACGCGGTCCTGAAATAGAGCACAATTTGAACTCTTTTAAAGTGATGCTCAGTGTATCTTCGGTCGAAGACTTTCATCATGTCAAGTTCAGCAAAATGGAGAAAATCGGCCATGTTGAGTACAAAGTTCGGCATTTGTACCGTATAGCAAAAGAAAAACATTCGAGAATATGGGCCAAGACAGACACAGATAGCGATTGGAGACTTCTTCTGAATCGCGATAAAACTGTAGGAAAATGCCTTGATATCGATTCGGACTTCGTTCGTCCAATTGTTGCTCTTGAAATTTGTGACGAAGAAGGGAAATGGGTGAAAGCCCCCCAAGACGCATGCGCGGAAGAAATTCAAGAGTGTCCAGTAGGACCTCTGTACGAACACGACATCTTCACGGACCTCACGAGCAGCTGGGAGGTCGATATCCATGACCAGATCGACCATATTGGGAAGAGCTTGGTGGATAATCTCCATGTCAATTTTAACGCTTTCGTGCAAAAAGCGCGGGAATTTGTTGACGAACGAGACTACCATTTGCGTCAACGAGAACGTGATATCTATCGCAGGGAGTCATTTATTGAGGACCTCACTGAAAAATTGGAAAATAAAGAAAAGGTACTAGACGCTCAACTGGAGTCATGTGAAAGGCAACTGAACGAATGTGACAAACGCAGAAAAGACATTGAGGTAGAATGCAAGAAGCAAAGGGAAGATTTGGATCGCCTCGAAGAACGAAGGAGAACCGACTTTAATGCACAAAAAGAATCATTTGAAAATGAACGAGACAAGTTTCATTCGGAATTACAGGTAAACTTCGTCAGAATTATTGCAACAATTCATTGTTTAGTTTTAAAATACTGCATTAAATTCATTATAGCATTTGTGAATACTAGTATGCATTTTTAAAAATATTTAATACTTGTGTAACATATTTTCATGCCATAATTTAATACATGCATTTCATATCATTTTTTTTTACCGTAGCGTATGTCAGACATGTATAAAATCCAAGATAGCCGCATCAAACTGGATATCGGAGGTCAACTGTTTACGACATCACTAACCACACTTAACCGTGATCCAGACTCCATGCTGGCGGCCATGTTTAGCGGCCGCCATGAACTGAAAAAAGAAGATGGCAATGGAAGCTACTTCATAGACAGGGACGGCACACACTTTCGATACATTCTTAACTTTCTAAGAGACAGTGAGGTTAAAGATGGAACTATTCCAGAAAATCCCAACTTGTGGAGAGAATTGTTGACGGAGGCGGAATACTACCAGATTGGAGGACTCGTGCACTATCTGCAGTCACTCCTTCACAGTCACCAACAGCGACACGATTCTCCCTCTAGCGACACAACTTTTGTATAAACTGGCCTTCAAATAGTACAAACTTTCGGTCTAAATACTACTAACAACTGTATATTGATCATTCTGAAATTGCCAACATGAAGTTTAATGCTTCCCGACTTTCAATGTTAATTCATCCGGTCTGTGAATGAAATGTTTCTGATTTCTTCCCGAAATCAAACAAAACATTTTCAGCCATACTCTTTTGCATTTGGTATGAATAAAATGTGCAATGATTTTTAGTTATATGAATTCAGAGTGATCCGAGGTTCTATATGCTGAAAATCACAAAAATGCAAAATTAACTTAGATGTTAATAATCATTTTAATTTTAAAAGATAAAAATCAAAGCTTAATAAACAATAAATTATCATTAATTTGGAAGAATCAGAGTTTCTCTAGTCTTTTTTTTTAATGTTGGCTTAAAAATCACGCTGGAAACAATGCAATACATTGCTGGAGCTAGGGCTGTTTAAGAACCAGACTTTGCAAATTCACCAAGCAAAAATATCATGTTCAAACAGAGCCGCTGGACTGTTGATGACTGCTGAGTTAAACAGTTCACTGTATCCGATAATAATTTTTTCTGATTTTACAATTCAAAATGTTCCTAGTTCTTGGAAAACCTCAAAAGTTTAGTTTCTTCTCTAATTTCGAAAAAAAAAAATGTTACGTCGTTAGAATTGTGTAGAGGGTTACCTTTGTCCTGTTTTATTTTCGACCACCCCCCCCCCGATCGTGGACAAAGCGCTTTTCTCGAAAAGTAATGGGCGCACCAAGCTGAAATTTTCAGTAAATATTTATTTAACATATTTGAGTGAAACATAATTTTTTTTTAAATAATATATAGACAAAAAAAAAAATGATTTTATTATGTTTAAACATGCACAGGGTAGGGTCCTACGGCGCACGGTAAAAAAAACAACAACAAAGGTTATTTTAGAGAATACGCTAGCATTAATTCGAAATAAAAGTATTAAATACTTAAGATTGAGATAAAAATTATATTAATTTGATTCCACAATCAATTTTGTAGTCTGTTTAGTAATTTCAAGACATTTGGTTAATTTTTGGCAGTTTCCAAATTATTCGAAATTAGATAGTAGTAAACAAAACTCGCAAAAAATGCGACGTTTCATGACGTTACGGCGCACTGGAGAGCAGTTCAGTTTGATTTGGATGTTTTAATGACACCTTAAGAGACTTTAAATGAAAATGGAAGAAAAAAAATATAAAAACATCACCATACAAATGAAATGGGAGTTTCCTTAGCGAAGTCTTTTTTGATCCGAGTCCCTGGGTATTACAAAACTGCTATTGTAATAGCAAAAAGACGCTGTCACTGCCGACCGTCGATATAAGATATTAGTTGAATGATGGTGAGAAAACTGTCCTTAACTTACTAATAAATCTTCATGGGATCGCATTGTGTGTGCCAGATTGGTTCCTCTGCTGTTTATGGAGACTCAAGTATGTGCATCAATGAAATTCATAAATTTAAGTGGGACTTATCCAACTTTATTTTTTAGTAAATATGAAATGTTACGTTGTTTTAGACACTTGGACGTTATCATCCGTGCACCGTAAGGCGATACAGAACATAAAATCTCATTATTTGTTAATTTATGAATATATCTATTTGAAATTTCTATGTATTTTCAAAATATATGTACTAAAGAGTAGTGAAAATTTCAGAATGCAGTGTTGATTATATTTCGCACTAGAAAACTTGTCCACGATTTTACCGGACAACCTTCGTATAAGTAACTGTAATGCTGAAAAGTTGTGAAATGGTGTCACTGGGCTTTAAAAGGTTAACCAGAGGGAGTGAGTGGCGGAGTGCACTGGATTTAAAAAAGAGAAAAACAATTCGTCTGTTTTTGAACAAAAAAAAACCTTTCCCTTTAGTTTGTAACTGTCAAAGCCTTACCTTTTTCCATTCTGCGACTTCGATTTGTGAATTCATACAAAGGATATATAAAAAAAAAATTCCTCCTTAATAAAGAATTAGATTGAAGGTGTATCATAAATTCACATTTTTCAAAATTCACCTTTTTTGACAGTGTCCTTTTATTCTTTTACAGGGCCTGGATGGAGGGGTTAATCAGCCCTGTTATCTTTTTCTTTTTTTAAATATCTCTATTAAAAAAAATAATTGAGTATGTTGGTTGATGAATATTCTCGTTTACTCATGCAAAATTATTGTAATACAACTCCGCCTATACATTAAAGACAGTTAAAGACATACATGTATACAGGTCTCTCCCCATCTAATTAAAAGCAGACTTCTTAGGTCCGCGCCGTATTCTTCTTACGCAGAGTGAATACGGCGAGGATCTATGAAGTCTGATTTAATTAGATTGACAGTAAAAGCCTTGAGCAATACATATTGCAACTTTGAAAGAACAAGTGTGAAAGAACTGTTGTGCACTTATCCTCTTCTGGTTTAATTAATAAAAATTTATCATTATAATCTTCATGATTAAAAGATTACAATACTATGAAGTCTCATCCCTCCTGTACTTTACCGTATATAGCAGGTATATCTTGGCAGTGCGCTAAATGTAACTGCAGACCTAAGAGAACGGTGCAGTGGGTTAGTTTTCTGATCATTGTGTTTATCGTAAAGGTCATAATTTTTAATATTTAAACTTGATATGGAACAATGAGGCTTTTTTAAGTTAACTATTGAAAAAAAAACCCGCTGGTTAAAATGTCATTTATTGCTAACCCTTTGATCTGATAAGTTATCCAATAAATGTATAAATATGTTATAAATATTATGAATTATATTAATTTCTTCCCTTTTTTAAATGCCAGTAACATAAAATAATTGATATAATTTTCTGTATAGGGAAAAAGAATTATAATGGGATTTGGATGAATCAAAGTCCATTTTCTATTCTCATAAATATGAAAAAAGGTATTTGTTAAATGATGAAGGTTCGTTTGATAATTTACCAGAAAACCAGATAATATATTGTAGAACACAGAATGATTCGAATTCACTTGATTCACAGATCTTTAGTAATTCATAGTATACTTTAGCTTTATCTAGACCAAATATTTTCAATTAGGAAATTGAAATTCAGCTGAAGTTTAATCACTCTACACATAACCGTCGTCCCCCCGAAACAATCCAGTTCCCTATTAAATAAAAAAATCAACATCGCATTCGTTTTTCTTTCCAGTACCCCACGCGCGAACCTCTCTATATATAGGTGTAGTGGAAATGTAAAAAAAAGAATTTATTTTTATGGACGTCTATTTATTTACAGGTGGTCTGATTCTGCTGGCGATTGCCTTTCTGGCTAGCACCACTGCAGTTTTAGGTAAGAACACCACTTCAGGAAAAATACTGTATACTGGGCTATTTTTGCTCCGTGATATTTCACCCTATCATACTTCTAAACAAAGTTTGTCCTGTTTTTAATTCGCTCAGATACAGCTGTGTTACAGATCCATAATGCTGTCTTATTTGAATTCGCCCTGCTCGAAATTCGACCACTTGCGAGACGTTTTCTACGCCAAAATATACCAAGGGGTCCTATGATAATTATTTCATGTTCATTGTCGAGGAAAAGGAAAAATCCGGTCTGAGAATTAACGGCAAGGCGTTCTCCAGCAATACCAAATTTAATCGAATCTCGGGAACCACTCTCGTAGGAGGATACATCACTTTACCTGATGGGACTCACACAGTCCGTCATACGTCTCCTATTGCTATCTTTGGAGGGTTTTTATACGGGAAGGCCTATAAAGAAACGTATGGGTTTACCACTGGTATGAGAATGGCGAAAGTAAATGCTGTAAGTTGCAAGTTTTGTTTTTAACTTTTTTATCAGATGAGACAGAAAAATGTTTCTTTTAAATGTACATGTATTTATTTTAAAACTGAAATGAAATAATGTGCGAAAGATAAAAACCCGAATAAAACTTGAACTGTGCTGATTTGTATCAGCGTATTGTATTAATGTGTTTCATTGAAAATTCAAGCATCAACTGACTTATTTGCTAATAATGCTACTCTACACGTTTCTGACAGTAATGTTTCTTCCATTCAACATATGTTATCCTCTTACTTAAACAATATAGAAACATGGTGCTTTCAGAATCAGAGGATTTTGTACACTGGTGAAACAAAATGCATGTTCGAAGGAACACATGCAAGACAGTCAAAACTGACGAGACACAATCTAAATTTACAAACTTCGGATCATTTTTAAATTTGGTGAGAGTGTCGAACATGAAAAATTACCTGGAATTCATATTGATAAGTCACACAGTATCAATACTGTTTGTAAATTAATACATGTATCTAGAAAGATATCCGTATTACGCAGAATTAAGAAATATCTTCCATTAAATTCAAGAAAGTTGTTCTATAATGCTTATACATGTATAATGCCATCATATGAATACTGTTTAACAATTTAGGGTAATGCATCTGTTCAGCCTCTAGCCTCGAGAGGATTCATAATATACAGAAACGGGCAGTTCTCTGTAATTTAGATGCTGCCTATGACACGCAATCAAAAACCTTTGTTTGAAAAAATTGATTGACTGTTAGTATACATGAACAAATGGCTGTAATAAGTTAGTATAATAGAAAACGCTTAACAGTGCAAGTCCGAACTACCTGTCGGGGATATTCAATTACCAATCATCCAATTTCTACCACTTTTAAAAAAATTGTTGCACGAACTGCTCTCCAAGATGGGCGTGCGTAAGCTATTGAAACGAAAGTTATTAAGTTTCCAGATATTAATAACTGTTCCTAAAATATCTAGACTAATAAATTGTTACATGTTAAGTTTTGAATTTTGTTCAACTACAGTTGAATATGACAGCAATGATTTTTTTCCAATTCACAGATGTTCTTTGTTTCAACATCATTATCATTTAGATCAAGCGACAAAAACCCATGATATTTTCATAATTTTTGATTTGAGATTATATTTGGCATTTGTCATTAAATTAGATCATTTAAAGATACTGCTATCCTTCATCGCGCGCAATGCTATATTTATTTTCTTTTGTGATCTTTTTTGGTGAAAACTCTTTAAAATGGTAAAATAATTTGTTTTGCGGCCAATTTGGTGCTTTGCATTAATTGAACTTACTTAGTATTTTTTCATTATTATTATTATTATTATTATTATTATTATTCATGTATGTTATCTCTTTAAGATTTGTATTCCAACGCCGACTGTGACGGGTGACGGTATTGACAACGATTGTGACGGCAAGAGATTTTACAAAACATGATAGCCAAGAAAAAAAATATATTGATAAAAAAGTTAACAAATTTCAAAAAGTAAGTTTAAAAAAAAAACAAAAAAAACATTAAGACACATTACCCATTTCGCAGCAGCACTGGGGCCCGTGTAATTCTCGTCGGATGACAAGCCGCAAATGACTAGGGTGTGAAACCCACGTACGTCATAGATTTTTTAACCTCTCTGGCACAATTTCATGGAAAAGGTTAATTACTTAATGCGTTTTACTGCATGTTAAGTTCAATTGTGTACGTTTACGGCGGGTTGAATGCGCAATAAAGAAAGTTTTGCAATTTATGAATGTATTTCATAAAACTGTTGCAATTTCAAAACGAAATCAAGTTTCCTTTCATTTGTTTTAACTTTTTTTTATTCTTTCTCTCAAAACCAATATTACAAGCAAGTTTAGACTATATTCACACTAATGATTGAGTCAAAACTAAAATTTAATAAATCCAATGAAGATCAAAGAAAATGCACAATTTCTCTTATTCTGAAAGTGGTTTAGACTATTTCTAAAAGATGCATCTTTAAAATAAAATCACGTTTACGTTATTTCCCATGTCTTAAGATCTACTGTCCATGTATTTGACAGGAGACGCAAAAAATACAAAACCTTTCGTGTGTCCTCTCAATTTTTTTTCTCACTGGCAATTAAAATTGATAATCTGTGAGAGAGAGTAGTCTGATTTTAATCATCGCATTTCTTTAAATATTGTCTGTAGATACTAAATCGATCGACAAGTCAAAATGAACTTTTTCAAATAAAAATAAAATTACAAGTTTATGTTTTATTTGTTTATCTTGTTTACATAATTACTCATATTTATCATCTATAACCAATCCAGATAAACTCGTACATACAAGAGCGAGCTAAATATTTGCAAGATTGTATTTTTTAAAAAAAAGTCCAAAATCAGACAGATGATCAGATGGATTTTGCCCGTCTTTGTAACATGGATCGCTGGTTGAAAAATGATTATTTTATTAGAATCTTATTTTTGATATGTACTTCTTATTTAAATCTAAGACAAAGAATTACAATTAGACCATACTAAAGACAGGATAGTGTAACATTCAAAATAAAAAAAAATTATGACAAAAATTGAACACTATACATGTGAACCTAATTAAAAACGAGTTCATTTAAGGGGATTTATATTTTAATCCTAGTTATAAGATTGCATAAAGTAATGCTCCATATAAAATTTGATCTTTGAATTTTATAATTCTTCCAAGAGAAAGGGGAATCATTAGAATAAGGCATTTTTACTCGCGTACAAATTTCCATGACGGGGGAATTTTAGGGAGGGGAGGGGAATAATGATCCCCGTTTACACACGTATAATTCGCCCAACATTTAAAGAATAGTGGATAGTCTTGTTCTTATTTTCATCCAATTCTACATGCCATCAGCAAATCTAAAATGACACAGCTGTGTGAAAGCTTGTAATGCACATAATAATTTTTGTTGTTAAAGTTTATCTAATTCTATTTTTCTATGCTCTCCTAAAGGTTCACCTTTCCCCTATCTATCAACTTCGGTATAGACTAGAACAATTAACTTATTATCTCACCTGGTCAAATTCCTGTTTTGCACACTTTTTTCTATGCCTGAAATTCAAATGAACAAAACAGCTTTCCATCTCCTTTATCGAGCCCTGTTTGCAATGTAATCATATGATTATTCATTAACATTAACAGTTTGAAAATATTCTGTCTGAGATAAAACTTCAAATACATGTAGTAAAAATAATTGATTTCTACATCAACCTACTGGTTCATCGCTAGGCGTGGAAAAGAAATCAAGAGAAAGGTGGAACGGGGGGAGAATTGGGGCTTGTCGTACGATAATTTACAGAATCAAGAGCATGTAAAGGAATAATTGTCAGAATGTATAGTTTCATGACGATGTCCATGCAGATGACTCAATTGTGTGATAATTTCATGCATAAAAATCTTCGGCAAATTATCACGAAAGCTAATTGCTTTACCACATCATGAATCCATAAAAATTAAGAGAAAAATCTATTCTTGTGCATTCCAAGTCTTTTTTTTTTAATCAAAGTGCATCAAAGATCTTGGGAATTATGTGGTTAAATGCATCCAAAAGATTATATTAAGTTTCATGCAATTAGCCAGACAAAAATCATAATCCCCTTTTACACTTTGCACACCCAATAATCCTAATCCTAGTATAGATTTGGACAGAGACAAAGAAATTAAGCCATTTAAGTCTTTATTATTTTTTCAAAATTACATCTGCGTCCAGAATTGAGTACATGATTGAGTAAATCATTCAAATTTTGCGTAAGCGTTTTATATAACAGTTACTGCATTACAAAAAACGATTATTATTTTAAAAATTACCCAACGTATCTTTCATACCGATCTGCAATTTATTTATCAAAATGTAAGTGAGTATAAGTTGTTTAACTTTGGTTATGTCTAGGTTATGGAAAACGAAATCTATCGATCTAGCTACCAGTGTGAACTCTTCATCACCACCGCCAGCACGACAAAAGTTAGTGTAAAAGTAGACTCCCCAAAGTGTTCCAACCCTAAAATCTCGGCTTCCTTCTCCATAACAGCTGGTCAAGTTAAACAAGTCTTTTTAAATAGCAAAATAAGAATGTACGGATCAGCGAAAGGCAACAAAGGTAACTAAAATATCTCCATTTTTATTTTCTGTCTTTTTTTTCCCAATTTTCTAATGATATATACAAGTTTGATAACAACTTTAGAATCTTTACCTCAAGTCAAAAGCTTTAGTTATACATGTAATATTAATTTCATAATATACATGTTATTCATTTAAAAGGTATCTTGGTCACCGCCTCGGACGAAATCGTGGTTTATGGCATTAACAAAGAACATTATTCCAATGATGGTTTCGTGGGTCTTCCCACTGATGTTTTGTCTGATGAATATTATGTCGTTTCGTGGTACCCTCCGTCCAAACAATGTCAGTTGATGGTTGTTGGGGTAGAAGATTCCACGAAAGTCACCGTTACTCTGGGTCAGTACATGGGAAGTAAATATGTCACTTATAATAAAAAGAATTACAAAAAAGGCAATTCTATATCAGAGAATCTGAACAAATTCGACACGTGGCAGCTCGACAGTACTGGTGACCTGAGCGGAAGTAAAGTCACCTCTAATAAAAGAATATCCGTTTTCTCTGGAAACATGAGAACAAACATAGGCAAAGGCACTTCTCGGGATCATTTGGTAGAGCACATGACTCCTATCAACACCTGGGGTAAAAATTTTGCAACTGTCCCAATTCCGAAGAGAACCGTCGGGGATTACTTTAAATTCATTGCCAGCGAGGCTAACACCAAAGTAAAAATATCAGGTGGTTACTCGTCATCATTTACTATATCTAAGGCGGGAGACGTGGTACAGAAGCTTATCTCCTCCAAAGCCTACTGTAGGGTAGTTGCAGACAAGCCCATCATGCTTGTCCAATTTGTCCAATCCCAGCAGAGCTCCTCCGAAGAATCTGACCCAGCCATGATGATCATTCCTCCATGTGAACAGTATGCTGCAGATTATACGTTTTCTACGCCAAAATATTCCAAAGGGTCCTATGAAAATTACTTTATGTTCATTGTCGAGGAAAAGGAAAAGTCTGGTCTGAGAATTAACGGCAAGGCGTTCTCCAGCAATACCAAATTTAATCGAATCTCGGGAACCACTCTCGTAGGAGGGTACATCTCTATACCTGAAGGGACTCACACAGTTCGTCACACGTCTCCTATTGCTATCTTTGGAGGGTTTTTATATGGAAGGGCTAATTATGAAACGTATGGGTTTACCACTGGTATGAGAATGGCCCAAGTAAATGCTGTAAGTTTTGTTTTTAACTTTCTTTATCACATGAGACAGAAAAATGTTTCTTTAAATTTTTTTTATTTGTTTCAACGTTTTTACAATGAATTTATGTTTCCAAAACTTTAAAAAATGAAATATAATTTGGGAGAGATAAAATCCTGATTGAAACTTGAACTGTGCAAGTGTATCAATTTTATTTTATTAATGCGTTTCCTGGAAAATTCAAGCATTGACTTATTATTGTTTGCAGTTAACTGTAAAGTTTTACGTTTCGTCACGATCTTTTTCGTCACATGCATCCAGAGTAAACAATTCACGTGATTGGTCAACACATATTATCAACATTTACACGGAAATAGTATGTTGCACGAGCAACCAATCAGGGATAAGAAGAACGTTCCAGTCGTGAAGCTTGCGATTAGGAGGCGTGTACTATTTACCTTGAGCGCAGCTGTCAAATAGATCGTGACGTGCGTAATTACGCGAAAATAAAGTTCTCGCGAATAAAAAGTGATTTACAGTATTTTATTGTTTTACCTCTTCGTCCTGCTTGCAAGTTTCTATCTTTGTGCAGTCACTATTTTTCTTTCCATATGAGCACGTGTAACATCTCTGTACTGAAAATTACAAAAGATTATAGTCATGTTAATGTATATTTAATTATTATTATTAATATTATTATTATTATTATTACTATTATTATTATTATCATCATTATTATAATTTTTATTAAATATATATCAGATCATACCCGTTTCATGTCAGTTTGCATTATATTAAATTAAATTGCAGGAAGAGTGTCATTTTCTGAAAACAGATCTAGAATCTTGAAATGCACATTTAATTTCCTTTGCCTGTTTAAATCGTAATTTTAATAGTAGAAAAAAATTCTTTAACATACATCATCGCATACACGAAATATTTATGATGACATTCAACGTTTTAGCTTAGAGCCAAATGCTCAAACGAGCTTTTCTGATCAAAATTTGTCCGTTGTCTGTCGTCGTCGTTATCATTTTCTTTACTTATTTTACACAATTTTATCTTCTCCAGAACTACTGGGCTAATTCAACCTTACTTCGGACAGAGTATCCTTGGGTGAAGGGGATTCTAGTTTGTTCAAATAATGCCCTCATCCAAGGAAAAATAATTACGAAATTGCAAAAACTAATGGCATCTTTGAAAACTCTTCTCAAGAACCAATGTGCCCATAGTCACAGTGCATGTGACCCCCAGGTTCCCTACTTTTCATCCAACAGAATTTATTATTGATATATCAATTACTTTGTGAAAAAATTATTTTCTGTGTATCTTTTTAAAATGTTAATTCGACGTCAACAAGAAAAAGATATGCTTGGAAATTTTATCTTTTCAGGAGACGGAGTTCGAAAACATGGTCCGGTGAATTAATAATGATGATTATAATAGATTGATACCTTTGCATGGATTGGTTGCCGAGCAAGAGGTAGTTTGGGTCCCTGAACCAGCACACTGTTTTCCGTCATATGCAGGTGCTGGATTGGAACAAGTTCGGGTTCGAGTTTTAGTTCCAGTTGCCGTACGAGATGTTGTTGTGCATGTCACCGAGCATGCGCCGTAGGAAGTCCAACTAGCCCAGTTACCATCAACTAAAATAGATACATATGTTCAGTGAAGAAATTGCTTTAGAGGACCAACTCAGGGATGCCTTGTTTGTTAACAATCTCAACGTCAGACTCACTTGGTAGAGGTTTAGCGCAGTCTTCATTAACCTTTCCATCGCCGTCATCATCTGTCAGCAAAAACAAATGACGTAGCTAATTAGATAAAAACATAAATGAAGTCGCAGTTATGATGGACATACATGTATCTAAATGACTAAATGCAGATGATTTCTTGTTTTAACACTCCCCCGCCACCTACTCCTACCCCACCCCACCCCTACACACTAACACACATACACAAGTTGAAACATGCATCAATTACTTTACAAAGCTACCCATTTTTGAAATTTTAAATGAACAATTACATACTGGGAAATTTGAATACATCTTGTCTACACTGTAATTCTGACCTTTATTTTTGTTTTCCGGAGTACACAGTTCCTCATCAATCTTGCCGTCACAGCGTTCCAGTCGTGAAGCTTGCGATTAGGAGGCGTGTACTATTTACCTTGAGCGCAGCTGTCAAATAGATCGTGACGTAAAGTAAAACTTTAAAGAAAACTGCAAACAAGCATATTTGCAAATGATGCTACTCTACACGTTTCTGACAGTTATGTTTCTTCCATTAAAAAATATATTACCCTCTGACTTAACAATATAGACACATTGCGTTATCAGAATCAGAGGATTTTGTACACTGGTAAAAACAAAGTGCATGTTCTTAGGCACACAAGAAAAACAGTCACAACTGACGAGCCAAAATCTAAATTTTCCAAACTTCGGATCATTTTGTTTAGTGTGTCACGCATGAAAAACTGTTTGGAATTCATATTGATAAGTCACACATTATCAAGACTGTTTTTTGATTGATCGATTTATTGATTGTATATTTTTAACGTCCCTCTTGAGAATTGCTCACTCATATGGAGACGCCACCATTTGCCGGTGAAGAGTTGCAAAGTTTGTACTATACTCGGCACTCAGGGCCATTGAGCAGGGAGGGATCTTTTACGTGTCAGCACCTACTGCGACACGGGAACTCGAAGTACCAGTCTTCCCGTCCCACAGCGGGATTCGAATCCACGACATGCATCAGCCTCTAGTCTTGAGAGGATTCATAAGTTACAGAAACGGGCAGTGCACTGTATTTAAGAAGCTGCCTATGACACGCCATCAAAAACCTTTGCAAAACCTGATTGGCTATCAGTAATTGGCTGTAAATAATTTAGTACTATTGTATAAAATGCTTTAGGATGTACGTCCGAACTACCTGTCGGGGATGTTCAATTAACAATGATTCAATTCCTACCCCCTTTCTAAAAAAATAGTTGCACGAACTGCTCTCCAAGATGGGCGTGCGTAAGCTATTGAAACGAAAGGTATTAAGTTTCCGGATATGAAGACTTGTGCCAAAAATATCTAGACTAATAAATTATAACATGTTAAATTTTAATAAAAGTATTGAATTTTGTTCAGCTACAGTTGAAAACGATAAAAGATTTTTCCCCTTCACTGATGTATTTTGATTCAGCATCGGCATTATCATTAAAATCAAGCGACAAAAACCCATAGTTTCATAATTATTAACTTGAGATTATATTTTGCATTTGTCATTAAATTACATCATTTTATGATATTGCTATCCTATATCGCGCACAATGCAATTTAATTTTTTTTCTTTGGATTTCTGTAGGATGAAAACTCTGTAAAATGCAACTTAATATAACTTATTTTTGCGGCCGATTTGATGCTTTGCATCAATTGAACTATATTATTATTATTAATTATTATTATTATTATTAATTTATGGCACATGTATGTTATCTCTTTAAGATTTGTGTTCCAACGCCGACTGTGACGGGTGACGGTATTGACAACGATTGTGACGGCAAGAGATAAACACAATGATCAGAAAACTAACCCACTGCACCGTTCTCTTAGGTCTGCAGTTACATTTAGCGCACTGCCAAGATATACCTGCTATATACGGTAAAATACAGGAGGGATGAGACTTCATAGTATTGTAATCTTTTAATCATGAAGATTATAATGATAAATTTTTATTAATTAAACCAGAAGAGGATAAGTGCACAACAGTTCTTTCACACTTGTTCTTTCAAAGTTGCAATATGTATTGCTCAAGGCTTTTATTCATATTTAAGATAAGTAGAGGCCTACTTCTGATAGATAAAAATTATTCATGTAGATCTACGAATACATGATGTGAAAACATACTCTGTGTTTCATCTATAAACTATAATCTTGGAATCTTTAACGAGATAACCAAAACAATTGCTACATGTAACCGGATGGGTCGAATTTGTTGCAAATGACAAAGGAAATGGCTCAGAGAAGACGAGGACCGGAAGCAGTATTCACGATGCAATGTTTTAAAAATAGAAACAAAAGTTTCTGTTTATGCACCTTCTAAAAAAATTGATTTTTTGCATAGAATATTTATGTTTTATTTATATACCCTAGTCGAGTCGTAAGCCAATTAAAAATATTTCGTCTGCTCTAAACAAGGCGGAAAGTAGAAAAGACAGCGCATGCTCATCACTCGTGTATTATTAATAATAGAATCGTCATGATAAGACCACATAATTCCGGAAAATGGGCTGCACAGCCACTTTGTAATGATTTGTGTGTAGAAAGTGATTTATAAGCATCATCCTTAACAACTGAATTTATCTTTTAGGGATAAATCTGATTATTTCAGCAACTTACCGGATTTGGACGATTTCGATTTCGAGCATTTCGTGACGAACACGGCGCCCACTAGTAGGAGGAGCAGCTCTAGGCCACCTGAGAAGCAACCTGAAATTGATATGATTGATTGATTGATTGATGAAAAATACATGTTTTTTTTCAAGTATTTGTCATTTGAAATTGTAGACAAAGAAGAATAACATTATGCAAAATCAATGCAAATGGCGCTTGTTTCTACCCATTATTATTATGATTATTAATAGACGTTGCTTTCATAATTTTGAGGAAAAGTTATAGAAATTCTGTATTAATGCAGTTTATTTTTTCCGGTTAAGAAAGTAGCGGGAAATGCTATTATCAAACTAGGAATTTAAATATAATTATGTATTGTACTTTCTTTGACCTCTTTAAAGAAATCAGGCTAGGACTTTAAAGTTCATGGGTACTCGTTTTAGTAATAAGGTCAAAAATATGTGAATGAACATTAATTCAACTCTTGTATGATTTTATTTTTGCATAGAATGCTACACGATAAAAGGAATGATGAAATCGGAATTGTAATAGATATCTACCATCGATATTTTCTTGAAATGATAAGAAGATAAACACAAAAATAATTTAGATAATATACATAACATTTAGTTATTCCTGATTGCAATCAGTCGGGTATTAATTTAATGTAGAATAAAATTGCAGGGAAAATTCCGGGCCATTTACATATATCAATCATGACTGCTACTTCATTTATGTTTTTATCTAATTAGCTACGTCATTTGTTTTACTGACAGATGATGACGGCGATGGAAAGGTTAATGAAGACTGCGCTAAACCTCTACCAAGTGAGTCTGACGTTGAAAATGTAAACAAACAAGGCATTCCTAATTTGGTTCTCTAAAGCAACTTCTTCACTGAAAATATGTATCTATTTTAGTTGATGGTAACTGGGCTAGTTGGACTTCTTACGGTGCATGCTCGGTGACATGTAAGCCAACATCTCGCACGGCAACTGGAACTAAAACTCGAACCCGAACTTGTTCCAATCCAGCCCCTGCAAATGGTGGGAAACAGTGTGCTGGTTCAGGGACCCAAACTTCGTCTTGCTCGGCAACAAATCAATGCAAAGGTATAAGTCCCTTATAATCAAACAGACCATGTTTTTGAACTCCGTCTCGTGAAAAGATATAATTTCAAAATGTAGCATATTTTTTTCTTGATGACTTGGAATTAACATTTTAAAAAGACACCAAAAAAAGTATTCATTACACAAAGTAATTGATACATCCTGGGGGTCATATGGCAAATGCTCTGACTACCTGAGGATGATTCCATATGAGTTTTATCTTTCCTGGTCCATTGATTTTGGAGAATATTTTTTAATTATGCCATTAATTTTTCAATATTTTGTAATTTTTTTCTCTATGATGAGGGCATAGCCCTTCATTTAAACAAACTTGGATCCCCTTTATCCAATGATACCATGTGCGAGGTAAGGTTGAAATTTGCGCAGTAGTTCAGGAGAAAAAGATGAAATTGTGAAAAATTTCAAGATACTTAATTTGTTTTTGGAAAATGACACTCTTCCTGCGATTTTAATTTGATAATTTAACATAATGCAAACTGACATGAAACGAGTATGATCTGATATATATATTTTATAATAATAATAATAACAAAAATAATAAAAATGTACATGTAACTTGACTATCATCTTTTGTATTTTTCAGTACAGAGATGTTACACATGCTCATATGGAAAGAAAAATAGTGACTGTACAAAGATAGAAACTTGCAAGCAGGATGAGGAGGTAAAACAAGAAAATTACTTAGAAAGTGGAAAGATGTACATGTATTTAAGTTGCTCAAATGATTTATTTCAAAATTCAACAGAAAGCTTCTTTCGATTTTATTTCTGTTGAATACTTTATTACCAGTTCTTAGAAAAACATGTTTCAAGTCGAAGAGATCTTGTCCTTCTTGAATTTTTAAATAAAAAAGTAATATTTAGTCATGGTTTTTTTGTTGCTTTGATCTTGCTGAGTTGTGAAACAATAATTACACAGAAATAAGAGGCTGTTCATGAACTTAATTAAATATATCTCCATCAAAGTTTGATTTGGGGGGCAAATATTGGTTATTACCGAATAAAGTTCTTTAAAATTTCAGAAGGGCAAGACCTCTTCCACTTCAAACATATTATTCTTAGAACTGATAATAAAATATTCAACAGAATTAAAATCGAAATATGCTTTCTGTTGAATTTTGAAATGAATCATTTGAGCAACTTAAATACATCTTTCCACTTTTTAAGTAATTTTCTTGTTTTACCTCCTCATCCTGCTTGCAAGTTTCTATCTTTGTACAGTCACTATTTTTCTTTCCATACGAGCATGTGTAACATCTCTGTACTGAAAATTACAAAATACAACAGTTATTTTAATGTACATTGTATAATTATTACTATTGGAGTTTTATGAAGAGCCTTACTTTTACATTCGACACCTGACTTTTACATTCTAGTAATTGTAGTTTGTCTATGTATAAATTGTAGAAGCCAGTCGTCGATTGTAAAAGTAAGTCTCTTCATAAAACTCCAATATTAGTATTAGTAAGAGTAGTATTGTTGTTGTTGTAAAATACACATGTATATCGTAATCATACTCGTTTCATGTCAGTTTGCATTATATAAAATTAAAATTGCATGTAGAGTGTCATTTTCTGAAAACAGTGTTACAATCTTGAAATGCACAGTTCCCTTTGCCGGTTTAAATCGTAATTTTTATAGTAAAAAAATTCTCTAACATACATCTTACAAAACATGAAATATGCAAGATTAAATTTTCGCTATTTTTTATCACAACAGAATAATTGAAATTGAAAAAATGCCCACGTAAGAGTTCTGGATCCTTTTGCCTTTTTTTTCTTAACATAAGAATTCTCTCTTGAAACTCAAAAATCTTTTTTTTTCCTGCTTTATCTCTGCTCATGCAAAAGGAAAATATATCTTTTTTCCAAGTACACATGCCTTAAGGTAGTCCGATCCTCAGGTTCATCAAATTAGCAGTTAAGTAATCGAAAATACTCATAAAAAATATCTTTGAATCCACAAAGTGATGCAAATTTACCCACATTAAAAATAAACATTAAAGTTAAATATATTATATAGGGAAAATTGTCAGATCAGCAATATATATGCAGGAAAAGTGAATAGGAATATCAGCTAGGCATTTTCTAATTGCAAATTGATCAACAAATATATTTTAGGTTTAAAAAACTATAGGTATGCAGGCATTCAGAGAAATTGTCATGATTTTTATACTTCCTTGGTATTCTATCTCTTCTATTTCCTTCATGTATTATATAATACATAGTGTAAAAAGGCTTTTGCTATTATTGCAAGACATCACAAATCACCTTTAATCTCATATCATGCTTATAAGCATTGGTATCTAAGGCTCAATTCAAGAAAATCTTACTTCTCTAAAACTGTATTTAATTTTTTTCTCTTATATGGTACAAATGTCAACTTTTTACAGGACCTTTTTCTAAGACTTCCAAAAGCCTTGAATCATGAAAGAATGAATAAAAGGAAAATTGTTGCATGACAAAATTTCATCTTCAAACTTCATAAGCAACACATGGTGCATTCCTTGTCCTTTGCATCACATTTGGGCTTGCAGTCCTTGGCCTTTTCGCACTTTTTACGAATTTCAGCCTTATCTCTGTGTATCTTCGTTTCACAAGTCTACAAAATTAAGCAATTCAAACCCTATTACAAAAACTTGCTAGTAAATGAACTTCTTCCATTTTTTTAGCGGCACTGAATGCTTTTTTATTCGGAATTTTAAAAGGATTCGACGTCAGTCAATTACATAAGCGATTTCATATTACAATATGAACAACATCACTGAAATCCAAAGCCTAACATTTGAATGTATCTTGAAATGAATAATTGGTTACAACACGAATACATGTATGTCCATCTTAAGGACATCTCTCTTTTGTCAAAGTGATTTTTCTCTTACATCCTCGTCCTGCTTGCAAGTTTCTATCTTTGTGCAGTCACTATTTTTCTTTCCATATGAGCATGTGTAACATCTCATTAAAGCTGCAAAATACAACAGAACCTCATCAATTTTCATTTCACATTAATAAAATTGCACAAAGGGTACAATTGTAATTCTTATTCCCCTTAAAGAACACATTTCATACTCCTGCTAAATAATAACTGGTAGAAACTGAAGTCTTTTAGGAGGCTTAACACCACCACCTTCCCGTCCCAAAAGGAAATATTGAAAGAACTTGGTGTGCAATCAAACCACTGATGTTTTAATATGAAGTCAGACATTACATTCATACCTGGTTTAGAATTACAAGTAGTTGATTTCCATTCACATCGTTTAACTTTGTCATCCCAGACAGTAGATCCTGGGCATTTGAAATTATACAGTCTGTTGTTAGAACATTTGATGAAACCGTTACACGTGCTACAGGATTGGTAGTCTCCATCCTTCACACCTTTACAATCCTTGACACAAACTAAAATAAGGAGTTTCAGAAACATGAGCATTTTAGTTATATGTTTCATTTCTGACTTACTTAAAATTTTATTTAGTCAGTCCAAATTGGGTCCTTTTGGTAAGAATATAGAAACAGTCAGATATTTATGGAACCCTCTCTTCGTATGTTATTGTCACAATACCCATTTTAGCAAAAATATCAGATCAAAATCAATTCTTTGCCAAAGTCTTTCTATAGAACTAAAAGAAACAGAAAGTAAATTTTATGAACAATACCGTTTGTTTGACATGCATTCTTGTTGCAATCTTGCTCCTCTTTGGTATCACCAGAACATGGACGGTTGTCGGTATTGGAACATTCTCTGCTTCTGCTGCGCTTGCCTCCTCCACATTGTTTACTACATGAAGACCATTGTCCCCAAGTTTTGAACTCGGCGTATCCTAATAAAAATATTATATATATGCTTGAATCTATACTTTTTATCTTTTGAACATTGTATACTTTCAACAATTTCTGCTGTAGACACAAACTATTTTTCAAAACTTCCCCATTTAAGTTATATTTACCTTGACCTTTGTTACACAGATCGCCGGTGCAACACATGGTACATTCCTTGTCATGTGCAACACACTTAGGTTTGCAGATTTTTATTCTCATGAAAATACTCGGCTACATAATTACTTGACAGATTCAAAATATGCAAAAAAATTGTTAAACTTTCAACAGGTGCAAAAGTGTGCATTTATATAGTCATTTTGTTTTGTTATAAATTATATATAGTACATATATCCCACAGGTATATTGATGATGACCGACTAAAGAAAAGATGCAGAAGGATAGTGACAGAGAGGATTTCCTCCTCAAATGCAAGTTAATATTTTTCATCTTTCATCTCTTAAAATTCCATAATTTTCTATTCTTTTGAAAATTTAGAATATGCAGAGATATTATCAAAAAGCTTGTCAAGATGTTTCTCAAAGGCAGATCCAGGGCCGGCGTGGTGGGCATACCCCCATCCCCCTTGAAATTGTTTCAGTATGTAAAAATTTGAATATATATCCATTCTCTTAAGGTAGGATTCTTCTCTGGTTTCTGACGAAATGAAACATTCAAAGTATATTTGCTTATATGCCTTATATACTGAGGTGTAAGGAAATTAAAAGACCATATTTTTCATTCCTCATTACAATTGTACAACTTTATATAGAAATGGTAAACTGCGTTTGAAAACTAGCAGGGACTATATTTTTGGCGGAATGGTGGCGTATGAAAATATCTTCTTTTCTGTCTCTCAAAATTATAATAGAACAATGAATTTAGTTATAATTTTTACACAATTGAAGACTTGGAGAAATTTTCAAATGCAAGTTGAATTAATAATGAGGGACTAAACTTTCAAAATAAATCAAATAAATATGATTTTTCAAACAAACTAGAACTTTGTTAGCTTTTAAACGCTTCCTATCAAAGTGCAGATTTGAGCCAAAAATCCAAAAAAAAAAAGTATTTTTCTCTTTAAGTAAACGATCAAAACTTTTCGTTTTTGTATTATTTTGTACATTTATAAGACTACTTTATCATATATGAAAATAAAAAAAAAAGTTAAATATAGGAAGCATATGAAAATAACTAAAATATCCATAAAAATTAAGAAAAACAGAGAAAATTCGGAACAGCCAATATCCAGTTAAGTTAAATTACTTATGTAAACTTGGTAATATCAAGCCATAGACCTGATATAGTAATATGTTTTTATACAAAAAGAACAATCTTTAAACTTTTGAAATAGTAGTAGGTTTACTTGATTGAAAACAGTATTTTTTTTTATTCTTAATGTCAAGGAAAAAGATAATGACCTTAACCTGACCTTGCCCCTAATATAAAACGGTCGAATTCAATTTCACTGATACTATCACTTACTGATATTGTCTTCTTGATTCTGTGAAATTTTCATTAATTTTTAAATATTAGAAATATGAGAAGAATCCTACCTTAAAATCAAGGAAAAAACTTCCTTTTTTATGTGTTAGCTTTATGACTTGTTAGCTTTTCATCCCCAGCCTTCCGAAAAGGACCTTGCCCTAGACCCACTGGGGGCTTCAGTACAGCCACAATACCACCCCTCCCCCTGCCTTCTACTGCGCCCCTGTTTCAAAATTCCTGGATGCGCCACTGTTTATTTTTTAAATTTATACAGCATTTTGTTTGACATCCATTTACAAGATATAAATATCTACTATAAAAGTATTTCTGAATAACACATTAAGTCAAATTTTCAAATTCATTTAACAGATTTATATATATATATATATATATAAATTTATAATTTTCTTGTCATTTTTATAGTACCAGTTTATAAGGCTCTATAAGGCCTTGATACCAAGAGTCTGACCTGTCCAGTTTTTGCTTGGAATTGGGGAAGATTTAACATAAAAAGAAGTACACTGTGGGACTGTTTTTTAAGGTAGGTAATTAAAATACCTTTGACAGTTTTCAAGGATTACACTCAATTTCAACCATTAAATAGTTTACTTAAAATTTTGGGACAACTTTGTATCTTGGGGTCTGAGAATTTGATATGTGTAGAATAAGGCATCCATGTTTGGACTTTTTAATAAAGAAAAAAATTGATAGAACCCCCAGGCCTGCTTTTTGGCATTAAAAATGGCATTGGGGCTTTACTTATTTTGACCCCCAACAGACCTTTCAATATCAAAACCTTGTCATTTATCTTTGTTTGGATATATTAGGGCATTATAATAAATACTAGTAATCAATTCATGATATGAAAATTGATAATTAAATTGAATTTAAATAAATAAATGTTTATGTTTTAGGAATTGACAGAAATATCAAGAAAAGCAGATACTCCCACAAGGTGGCCTTTGGTCTGGACTGTGATTGATGAAGGAAAAACTGCCGTTTTAACTGAAACTCATTTTACATCATATTATCCTGAGCAGTTTATTTTGATAGAAAATGTGTTGTGGATTTGAATTGCTGTAAAAATGGCAGTTAATGAGTTTCTATAAACATGATAAATATGAGTGGAAGAATTCATTTGAAAAAAAGCATGGATCTAAATGTTGAACATATAGGACTTGAAAGAGTAATATGGCTTTAAAAATTTATCACAATATTTTAAGATTCAATATTTTATTTAACAATATTAAATATATGATTTGTAGTTCAGAATATTGCAAATTTTAGTTGTTTTTACACATATCATGTTACATGTATATTAAAACAATCATACATAATATCACTGTTATCAATAATTATTTGAAAAGTTTTTATTGTGTCCTGAATGGGCAATTTACATTTGCAGGATGAAAATCTAAGTTATATTCAGTAAAGCTTTTGAAAATTACTTGAATTTATGTTTGGCTACTAATAAAATATAGAGCATGATTATATACATAAATGTATCTTCATGGGAACATCAATCTGATTGAAATCAGATCTCTGTTACACACTGAATTTCTGATGACCACTGTACAATCTTCTTTATGTACAACAACCATTTTAATTAGAATTTTGGAGTGGAACAAAGATTTGATTTTAATCAGATTGATTCGTGGGCACATAATACACACTCTGATATAGAATTTCTGAAGTAATATTTTTTTTATATGTGTATAAATATGAAGTAGGAATTACTTAGCTGTATGTTCTTTGTTTCCCCCACACCAACCAAACAAAAAAAGAATACTTTCAAGAGTGACACTGATAATTAGTTGGGTAAGAATGTTTCAATTTAGGAATTTAAATAATTATTTCCTTGTCTTGTTAAAAATTATAATTGATAAAGGATAATCTTGATTAAGTTGGTTGTCAGAATCAGAGGAATCTTGCATTAGATAAAGGGACTTAAGATGTCCTTGTCAATATCCTCATAAGTAACACTAAGTCTGAAAAATCTTTACATCTTCACTTCTCTCTCTCTTTCTCTCATCATGATTGTTAGTAAAGTTTTTTGTTTCTATTTAATGCTTTGGTTCAGAAAATCTATTAAACCAAAATATTTATTTTTCGTTTTCTTCTTCATTTATAATTTCATCTACTGAGTATTAGGGTCGTATAAAGTAATAAACTACACTGTATATCGGGTATATGCGTTCCTGACATTACCAGCTGATTACTACATGTGTAATGTGAATCGTGTACTTGCATGCAAACATTACTTGTTCTCCCCGTTTAAAAATAAAGAAAGACGAAAAATATAATATTTACAATAACGGAAAACTTATTTTCCAATGTTTAAAATATTGTAAATGCATGTGTATTTCTTTCCGATATATATTTATACCCTCTATTTTCATGCTTATTGCGATTGCTATTTGACCTGTTGACTGAGGGAATTACGATTAAAACCTCAAAATATGGAACAGACCTTTCTACAAGCTCCTTTTACGATCAAATCATGATGCTTATCGGCGATTACATTCATGTCTAAGACTTTAAGACACCAAACGCCGTAATCAGTCATTTCATAACGTTTATTTTCACAACAGTTGATATCTTCGGATAGTGAAAGTGATCTCTAATCGCGGAGGTAAAAAAAGCGTTGAACCTAAACGGTGCATACGCCACCTACATTCAGGGGCGGGTAATACGAAGTTTTCTTTGCCATTGTACTGACTATATGAAATTTTAGGTAAGTCAGATATCAAACTTGTTACTAAAGTTGTTATGTTTCTGAAACTCCTTATTGTAGTTTGCGTCAAGGATTGTAAAGGTGTGAAGAATGGAGACTACCAATCCTGTAGCACATGTAACGGTTTCATCAAATGTTCTAACCACAGACTGCATAATTTCAAATGCCCAGGATCTACTGTCTGGGATGACAAAGTAAAACGATGTGAATGGAAATCAACTACTTGTAATTCTCAACCAGGTAATGTAATGTCTGTCTTCGTATCAAAACATCAGTGGTTGAATAAACACCAAGTTTTTATCAAAACATCTGTGGTTTAATTGCACACCAAGTTCTTTGAATAATTCCATTTGGGAGGTAACGCGGTGGTGTTATGCCTCCTAAAAGACTTCAGTTTCTACCAGTTATTCTTTACCAGGAGTATGAAATGTGTTCTTTAAAGGTAATAAGATTGATAATTGTACCATTTGTGCAATTTTATTAGTTTGAAATGAAATTACTGAGGTTCTGTTGTATTTTGCAGCTTTAATGAGATGTTACACATGCTCCAATGGAAAGAAAAATAGTGACTGTACAAAGATAGAAACTTGCAAGAAGGATGAGGATGTAAGAGCAAAATCCCTTTGACAAAAGATAGATGTCCTTCATATGGACATACATTTATTTGTGATGTAACCAATTATTCATTTCAAGATTCATGGAAATGTAAAAGCTTTGGATTTCGGTGATGTTGTTCATACAACTGGAATGTAATAAAAAATCAATGATGTAATTGACTGAGGTCAAATCCTTTTAAAATTGCGAATAAGGAAATATTCAGTACCACTATTAAATGTAAGATGTTCATTTACGAGTATTTGTTTTTGTAATAGGGTTTAAATGGCTTCATTTTGTAGTCTTGTGAAACGAAGATACACAGAGACAAGGCTGAAATTCGTAAGAAGTGCGAAAGGTTCCTTTTAGTTTTATAAAAAAGCTTTGGCAAATAATTGTTTTAAAGTGATATTTTTGCTAAAAGGGTTCCTGTGACAATTACATACGAAGAAATGTTTTCATTAATATCTGACTGTTTTATATGCTTACCAAGAGGAACTAATTGTACTGACTTTATGAAATTTTAGGTAGATCAGAAATCAAACTTGTTACTAAAGTGGTTATGTTTCTGAAACTCCTTATTGTAGTTTGCGTCAAGGATTGTAAAGGTGTGAAGAATGGAGACTACCAATCCTGTAGCACATGTAACGGTTTCATCAAATGTTCTAACCACAGACTGCATAATTTCAAATGCCCAGGATCTACTGTCTGGGATGACAAAGTTAAACGATGTGAATGGAAATCAACTACTTGTAATTCTCAACCAGGTAATGTAATGTCTGTCTTCGTATTAAAACATCAGTGGTTAAATATACACCAAGTTTTTATCAAAACATCAGTGGTTTAATTGCACACCAAGTTCTTTGAATAATTCCATTTGGAAGGGAAAGTGGTGGTGTTAAACCTTCTTAAAAACTTCAGTTTCTACCAGTTATAATTTAACAGGAGTATAAAATGAGTTCTTTAAAGGGAATAAGAATTACAATTGTACCCTTTGTGTAATTTTATTAGTGTGAAATGAAAATGATGAGGTTCTGTCATATTTTGCAGCTTTAATGAGATGTTACACATGCTCAAATGGAAAGAAAAATAGTGACTGCACAAAGATAGAAACTTGCAAGAAGGATGAGGATGTAAGAGAAAAATCTTTTTGACAAAAGAGAGATGTCCTTGAGATGGACATACATGTATTTGTGATGTAACCAATTATTCATTTCAAGATTCATTCAAATGTTAGGCTTTGGATTTCGGTGATATTGTTCATATTGTAATAAGAAATCATTGATGTAATATAGGCCGGATCCCTCTTAAATACCGAATAAGGAAATATTCAGTGCCACTACAAAACGTAAGTTCATCTTCGAGTACGTTTTTGTAATAGGGTTTGAATTCCTTGTATTTGTAGACTTGTGAAACGAAGATACACAGAGACAAGGCTGAAATTCGTAAGAAGTGCGAAAAGGCCAAGGACTGCAAGCCCAAATGTGATGCAAAGGACAAGGAATGCACCACATGTTGCAAAGGAGATTTGTGTAATAAAGATCATGGTAGATACAATTTTTTAACGTAGAATAACTCAAATTTTAAAACACTTTGTTAACGACACAGAAATTGAGTCAAATCGCGAAGAAAAGTGTGTTTAAAGACGTTTAATTTTGTATATTAGGATATGCCGAGTTCAAAACTTGGGGACAATGGTCTTCATGTAGTAAACAATGTGGAGGAGGCAAGCGCAGCAGAAGCAGACAATGTTCTAATACCGGCAATCGTCCCTGTTCTGGTGATACCAAAGAGGAGCAAGATTGTAACAAGAATGCATGTCCACCACAAGGTTAGTTTTCAGAATTTATATTAATTATTCTATACTTATTTTTCAAAAATCAGGAATTTTTATCTTATAAGGTTTAATTTTTGAGTTCCAATGAAATAAGGGCTTAGACTTAACTAAATGTACGCAATTACAGTCTTGATGTAATTTCCGCCCCTTTTGTTACAAGATTAAATGAAACAGGTAATCATTTTACGCCAAAATGTATGATGAGGACATTCATGCTTGGAAAGAATCGTAAATTGCTTTTTGAGCGAAGACACATAATTCTGATTAGAAAGTCCTTTGTCTAAGTACCACGGCAACATAGTACGTTGGAAGACTATTCAGAGAGGACAAGCCAGTACTTTAACTTCCTATGTGTTACTTTTTTTAGGTGTACAGAGGTGTTATACATGCTCAAATGGAAAGAAAAACAGTGACTGTACAAAGATAGAAACTTGCAAGAAGGATGAGGATGTAAGAAAGCAATTCAATTGACACAATTAAGATGTCCTTAAGATTGACATACATGTATTCGTGTTGTAACCAATTCATGCAATTATTCATTTTAAAATTCATTCAAATGTTATCCTCATTTTATTGGTGATGTTGTTCCATTTTAAACAAGAAATTAATCATATTAATGATAAACAATTTTTTGTTAAAAGTTTTGCATTGCTTGATCTTGCAGACCTGTGAAACAAAGATCCGCAGAGATAAAGGTGAAATTCGTAAGAAATGCGAAAAGGCCAAGGATTGCAAGCCCAAGTGTGATGCAAAAGACAAAGAATGCACCATGTGTTGCAAAGGAGATTTGTGTAACAAAAATCAAGGTACCTGTATATAATATTAAAACAGTTTAAAAAATCAGAAATGCTTTAGACGGGATTTAAAAGAAATTTAGAACGTTTCAAGAAAAATGTTTGGAACACTTTTAGTATACCAGTCCCTATAAATATGGCGCTTAAAGATGTGCCGCCGAAGGCGGTGTACAATATATGGACGCGATCGACAAAATCGAAAAGGAAGCCACAAATTGCAAAAATAACCTCGCATTCGTGTTCCTTGTGAAAAATTGGGTTTAAAAACTAGTTTTTAAACAAAGTTTTTAAAATTATATTTAAAGATTTCGTAAAATAACGTACTTGTTTAGGTAGTAAAACTCCATCTTGTGTTGTTTACGAATGTGGTCACATGATCAATTTTTGACGTAATCTCATAAATATTCATGAGATGTGTCATTTGTATTTTGACGTAATGAAGAAATGCCTGATAGGACTCAAAGTGCAATGTTATTAAAATTGCAAGATTTTTTTTTGAGAAATACATGAATTTAATAAATGTGCGCTAATTATTAGTCATTGACGATCATGCACAATCGCGTGGTTCTGGGAAACTTCCCAAATGTTTGATAAGACAAAATATTTGAAGGAATACTATTTGCTATATGTAATTTTAGGGTATGCTGAGTTCAAAACTTGGGGACAATGGACTTCATGTAGTAAACAATGTGGAGGAGGCAAGCGCAGCAGAAGCAGACAATGTTCTAATACCGGCAATCTTCCATGTTCTGGTGATACCAAAGAGGAGCAAGATTGTAACAAGAACGCATGTCCACCACAAAGTTAGTTTTCAGAATGTTTATTAGTTATTCCATACTTATTTTTTAAAAAATCAGAAATCTATATCTAAAAAGATAAAACTTTTGAGTTCCAATGAAATAAAGGCTAAGACTTGATGTTGTTTCCGTCCTTTTTTTTACACGATTAATTGAAATGCACTCTGCCTACTCAATTATTAAAAGGAAATCACCTGTTTCTTTTCATAGATACACGTACCTTTTCAATTCAAAATACACGCATGTAATCATTTGTGGACCACTGTTATGTCTATAAGTTGCACGTTTGTTACATGACAATTATTTTACTTGTTCAATACTTTTATTCTAATTAAGATTGTTAGAAATATTTTTAAAAATAAAACAAGCTAGCGGCTATCATAACTTTGGGTCATTAAAATAGTTTAAGACTGATTTTTCCCGCGATTCTTTCAATGTGTCATGTTGTATTATTATATCTCTTGTATTATTTATACATGTATAATAAAATAATAAAAGAAAGCATGGGAAAAATGCACAGAGAGAAAAAATGAACTTGTCGACAAGAAACACGCTCTGTGAGACTCGAACTCACGATCATAATGTCTTCAATCCAGCAATCATACCACTACGCAACGAAGTCGTGGGAATTATATGGATAAGTTTAAGACAGATTGTTTAATCTTGAAATAATTTTAGAAGAAAAATTAAATACATATTTTCAGCATTTTCAATATGAAGACCACCTTTAACTAAAATTATCTAAATGTAATGATGTACAGTCATATCCAAATAAAATTATTCAAAAGATGTTTTTCTGGTTAAGGATGGTCTTTTGCTATAGTTTGTCATTGTTTAGGGGGGTTCCATAGTATTTACCTTATTCTCCATATAGACAAAACGATGTTTAAACCTATCATATGAGGGAACTATTAATATTTGAATATTATTTTTATGTGATTTGCTTTAAGGCATGTATAATCTAACATTGTATGACAAAATTTTGGTTAAAAAATGTATTTTAAAAAATACTACTAGAGTAGGCGAAAGTGACTGTCAAATGCGCTATGGCTATTTACGCAATTACAGTTTTGATGTAATTCCCGTCCTTTTTTTTTTTACAAGATTAATTGAATTGGATAATCATTTTACGCAAAAATGTATGATGAGGGCATCCATGCTTGGAAAGAATCGTGAATTGCTTTTTGTACGAAGACAATTCTAATTAAGAAATATAACACAAAGTCCTATATAGTACCCCGGCAACATAATAAGTTGGAAGACTATCCAGAGAAAATTAATATGACAACAAATTTATTAGAGGACAAGCCTGTACTTTGACTTCCTATGTTTTACTTTGTTTAGGTGTACAGAGGTGTTATACATGCTCAAATGGAAAGAAAAACAGTGACTGTACAAAGATAGAAACTTGCAAGAAGGATGAGGATGTAAGAAAGCAATCACTTTGATAGAAGAGAGATGTTCTTAAGATGGACAAACATGTATTCGTGTTGTAACCAATTATTCATTTTAAGATTTTTTCAAATGTTATCCTAATGATATTGGTAATGCTGTTCATTTTTTTCCAAGAAATTTATCTTATTAATAATTAACAGATTTTTGTAAAAAGCTTTGCATTGCTTGATCTTGCAGACTTGTGAAACAAAGATCGGCAGAGACAAAGGTGAAATTCGTAAGAAATGCGCAAAGGCAAAGGATTGCAAGCCCAAGTGTGATGCAAAAGACAAAGAATGTACCATGTGTTGCAAAGGAGATCTGTGTAACAAAAATCAAGGTATCTGTAGATAATATTAAAACAGTGAAAAAAATCAAAAATGCTTTAAACGGGATTTAGAAGAAATTAAGAACGGCGTTTCAAAGAAAAATGTTTGATAAGACAAAAATATGAAGGAATACTATTTTCTATCTTTAATTGTAGGATATGCCGAATTCAAAGCTTGGGGACAATGGTCTTCATGTAATAAACAATGTGGAGGAGGCAAGCGCAGCAGAAGCCGACAATGTTCCAATACTGGCAATCTTCCCTGTTCTGGTGATACCAAAGAGGAGCAAGACTGCAATAAGCAAGCCTGTGTATCAACACGTATGTTGAAAAGATTAACTTGTTAAAATTTTGATGATGAAATAAGTATTTCCAGTGGAGAAAAATTATATAAAGTTTTTTTTTGCAGCGATGAAATGCTTTTCCTGTAGTTTCTCAAGTTCGAACAAGGAATGTAACAAGCAAAGAGGGGCTGAAACGTGCAAGAAAGGTCAAAATGTAAGCAAAAAAATGTTTCTTTGTTAGACACTTCTGGTTATTTCAATGTCATTTTTGTGTGCGTAAGAATAATAATGAGATTTTTAAGTTTTTATTTTAAAGACAAAGTAATCAATCAATTGTTGTTTTTGTATAGATTTGTGGAACAAGGTTAGACCGAAAAACAAAGAGGGTGATGAAAACATGTGCCTCTATGTGCAGACCAAAATGTGACTCAAGGACGTGTACCTTCTGTTGTAATACACCGAATTGTAATGAGGGTATGCTGTAATAATGTTTTTTTATCATACCCATTTTAACAAAATGAAATTATACCTTTTTGTTTTATCAAACATTTTCATAGCTCTTCCTATATTAGGTTTGATCGTCGTTACAAATACATTTCTTCTAATTCTATCATACGTCAAAATACGGAAAATGCAGATTTATCGAGCTCAAAGTAAGATCGCTCCATAAATTTATATCGCATATTAATACATCTAGGTGATAGGTTGATTTGTATATTCTGTAAAGTTGACATATCCAATGGATTTATAAAATTAAAGACACATTTTTAAAAATCATTTTCATTTAAATAAAAACCATGAAAGCTCATTATCATATTTGTGAATTAAACAGAGAAATAAATATGAAATTAACAGTGCGAATTAAGGTAGGCATTCTATTTTCATTACAGAATATGGAACATACAGTCCATGGTCAAAGTGGGAAATTGAAACAGTAAATAATGTTGATCGATTGAAACGCAAACGAAGCTGTACTTCTGGTGAATGCTCTGAAAATCTTGTTGAAACTAAAGCCTGTACGCCAGCCCTTTGTGAAAGTAGGTGTATTTAATTATGTTATTTTTCATAAAATCAACATCTTTAATTTTTTTAAGATCGTATAATTTAAGGTTAAAAACAGACGACACAAGTAAAATGACTTTCAGAAACAAATCAAATTGAATGTTTCTGAATGCATCTGTGTATTTATAGCCCAAGGTATAGGGTATCTGGAAAGAAATTTCTGAGGAAAAAAAACCAAAACTTTTACTGATTTAACTATTAATTAAAAATTATTTTCTGAAAAAGAATTGCTTACTTAATTTCAGTATCTGAATGTTTCACATGCACTAATGCAAAATCTAATGAGGAGTGCAATAAAAAAGGAGGAAAGAGGAGATGTCGCTCTGGACAAAATGTAAGTCAAATATAAGTAAAATAAGTTTCGTAATATATTTTATGATTTCATGAATAAATGAGGCTCTCATTTAAAAGCCATGTTTAATGTCTATGTTTTTTTTTAAATCAGCAAACATGAGAGAAACTGGCTGGTTAAAAGAATCATAACCAACTGTGTAAAATTGGAATTTGTTAATGTATATCAGTCGCAATGTTAAAACAAAATAATTAAATATTAGGCATGATTATGGAATCGATTTAAAGTAAAAGTACATTATAATAAAAAAAAAATGACAATTTTGAAACCCCTCCCCCTCAAAAAGAGACTTCCAACTCTGCATTTTAGATAAAGTGTACTTGGGGGAACTAGCCCTTAAATGGACATTTTAATGTAAAATTAATATTATTATTTTTGAAAAGTTATTTTTAGTTCAATGTAGAAAAAAAGTGTCACCAACATAACATGATAGTATATTTTTTTCTGCAATATTAATCTCAACCGATCATAAAGATAGAAATAAAATATTTAAAAACGTATCTTAAATTTCCCGTTTGTTTATGTAAATTGACATTTCTGGGGGGAAAGAAATTTTGGATTACTTTTGCCTAATAAAAACGCGAATAGCAGAGTAAAAACAAATATCACTGCAGTTTTTCATTGATTAAAATTAGCATAATGTTAGATATAGAACCTCTAATTTGTAATATGAAAAAATGTTTAACTTAACTTGAATTCGGTTACTCGTACATGATATTTGATTTTGATTTCCATATATTACAGACATGCTTCACAAGAATAGACAAAAGGACGAAAAAGATAATAAAGGCCTGTACAAATGTATGTAAACCTGTCTGTGATGGCAGGGCCTGTACCTACTGCTGTAATACCCCTGGATGTAATAGTGGTACGTGTCTCATTAGGAAAATGTAAATCATTATTCATAATACTATCCTTTGATTTTCAATATACATGTTTCATATTCATTTGTTAACAATTCGTTATTCTTCACTTTTCATTTCTGGAGTATGTTTGCTGCTCTATTCATGATTCATGCCTGACTTGATATTTTCCAATTTTTAAATGTTTAAACATAATCTATCATGAGCAAAATGGCTCATTATAAATTCATCATATCATGAAATGATATGAGCTTAAATATCGCATAAATACTTAACACAGAATATGGAACTTATGGACAATGGTCCCCATGGAAACAGGAAACCATTAAGAATGTTGATGTGTTGGTTCGGAGGCGGAAATGTTCAAGCGAGATGTGTTCTGGGAAGAATGAGGAAACAAAACCCTGTTCGCCAACACTCTGTACAAGTAAATATAACATTTTGTCCAAGTGTAAGGAGGTATTGAAAATATATTTAAATCTAACGGATACATAATAGTTAAATTTTTGAAATTCAATTCTATATAAGAATTAAATAGAATGAATTATTATGTTAAAAACATACAAAAGTTATTTCAATGAATTTTTGTTAGGCCCGGCCCATCGATGTCATGTGTGCAGCAAGGCAAAAAGTAACATGGCATGTCTTAAAGTTGAAAAGTGCAAAAATGATGAGGAGGTAGGAAAAACTTCTTTATTTATTTTTAGGTCACCTGAGTAACTCAGGTGACCTATTGCTATCCGTTTTCGTCCGTCGTCGTGTGTCGTCCGTCGTGCGTTAACATTTGAACATTTTCAGCTTCTTTTCTGAAACCACTGAACCAATTTCAACCAAATTTGGTATACAGCATCTATGGGTGAAGGGGAACAAACATTATGAATTTTATGGTCCCCGCCCCCCTGGGGCCTGAGGGGTGGGGCCAAAACCACTAAAATTATTCCAATATTTAAAAATCTTCTTCTTTACTCCTGGACATCAAGCAGGCAAACTGTTGGCATGAATGTAATGAGCATTGAGTCTTTTACCAAAATTGTGAAATTCACGGCCCCAGAGTCAGGGGTTCTAGTGCTAGGGCGGGGCTATATAGATTATACAGTGAAAATGCATGATTTCTTTGAAAATCTTCTTCTCTGCTCCTGGGTATTAAGTAAACTAACTAAGTACATAGTTATGATGAGCAAGAGTGCCTCTTCCAAAATTGTGAATTTTGTGGCCCCAGGGTCAGGGGTTCTGGTGTTAGGGCGGGGCTATATAGATTATATAGTGAAAATGGATGATTTTTTTGAAAACTTTCTTCTCTGCTCCTGGGTATTAAGTAAACTAACTAAGTACATAGTTATGATGAGCAAGAGTGCCTCTTCCAAAATTGTGAATTTTGTGGCCCCAGGGTCAGGGGTTCTGGTGTTAGGGTGGGGCATAATTGGTTATATAGTGAAAATGCATTTATTCTTTGAAAATCCTCTCCTCTGATTCTGTGTATTAAATAAACTAACTAAGTACATAGTAATGATGAGCAAGAGTGTCTGTTTCAAAATTGTGAATTTTGTGGCCCCAGGGTTATGGGTTCTGGTGTTAGGGCGGGGCACTATTGGTTATATAGTGAAATGCATTAATTCTTTGAAAATCTTCTCCTCTGATTCTGGGTATTAAATAAACAAACTAAGTACATAGTTATGATGAGCAAGAGTGCCTCTTCCAAAATTGTGAATTTTGTGGCCCCAGGGTCAGGGGTTCTGGTGTTAGGACGGGGCTCTATTGATCATATAGTGAAAATGCATTAATTCTTTGAAAATCTTCTTCTTTGCTCCTGGGTTTTATGCCAATGATCTAAGAATATATATTTATGATGAAGAAAGGTGCATCTAACAAAATGGTTATTTTTTTTTATGCCCCCCCCCCTTCCTGGGTTGGGGGGTGAGGTGGTGGTACAAAGTCTGAAAATAAAATTAATGCTTTGAAATCTGCTCTTAGGTATAAATCAACCATTTTATGATAAAATTTGCAAAATTTTGAAATATGTGGCCCCAAGGTCAGGGGTTCTTTTGGGATGATGTGCACAACTAGTTATAAAGCAGAAGTGCATTTTCTCTATGTTACTCTGATCTACCTTTTGGTATTAAGTAAATAGAGTAAGCATGCTAAGTCTATAATTATGATAAGCAATGGTGCCTCTTTCAATATTGTGAATTGCGAATTTCATGGCCTCTGGTTTAAAACAGGAACCAAATTTAATAATTTGAAAGTTGTTGCACAATACTCAGGTGACCTATAAGGCCCGTGGGCCTCTTGTTTTTAAAAGCGAGAAAATGATGCTTGAACATAAGATATCTCTCTCAAACACGTATAAAGTTCTTACGGAAAGCATTTCAAGCTTTAATATTTTTACCGATCAAAATTCAAGTATTTAATTGATTAATTCTGTGATAAAATGTTGCAGTCATGCGAAACCAAAGTATATAGGAGCAAAACTGAAATATCTAAGAAATGCAAGAAAACAAAGGATTGTAAATCACAGTGTGACCCCAAGGACGACTCCTGTGTCACTTGCTGTACAGGCTCTCTGTGCAACAAGGACAGTGGTATGTTAAGGCTGAACTTTGTAGTGACGTCACAGCAAGTGCACGAACCTTTTCCTTCATGGGATTTCAGAATCACTTGTCAAATGAAAAAAAACCGTGTATTTTATAAGTATTCATGTGATTGATGATAACCAAGATAGATGCACATGAAAGTTCGCACCAGGCTGATTTCAATCAAACACAACACAATGTATTCTTGGGTGATAATTTAAGAATTTGGATATTCTTCAAACTTTCTTTTACCACAGCTTTGTAATAGTAATTTTATAAATTTTACAAAATTTAATACATTTACGGACACAACCAGGATCATGTTTCAAAAGGTCAAGTAATAATTTAGAAGTAGAGAAAAGACATATATGCACAGTGTTATTAAAAACTTTTGTGAGTAGGGCAAGGATGGAACTGCAATAGGGGATTTAAGTTAAACATTTAAATTATTTATATGTCAGCCTTTTAAAAAATCTTATTTTTTTTTAACATAGGAGTTCTGGGGTTTACATAGTGGATCAAAATTTTAGTTTGAATTTTTTATAATCCTCTCAAGCAAAGTAAATTGAGATAATTTTAATGGATGCAATTAAGCTTCAATAGTGTTAACATTTTTTAAAACCATCTTTCTTACTGGTGACTCAAGTGAAAATCATGGCACAAGGCTCACTCACTTTGTGATTTAAGACGAATAACTAATTATCACTCAATGCATAAAAAAGGCAATTTGGTCAGAAGATGAAAATTTAATCTTGTCTTTACAATGGGTATACATGCATATTTTCAAAACCTGTATTACTTCATCCATAATATACTACCATTATCAATATAAGAATTTCTTATTTTTCTTTACATAAAGGTTATGCCAAATGGAGCATTTGGGGCCCTTGGACCTCCTGCGATAAGAAGTGTGGGGGTGGAATTCAGAGGAGGAAGAGGGCGTGTTCCACTACCTCCATGCCGTGTTCTGGTGACCAGACAGACTCCAAGAAATGCAACACACAACAGTGTTCTAATGTGATTCAACCTGTAACCATTCCTCCAAATTCGTTGAGTAGGTTCATTCATTGTATTAGACCTCAACATTTTACAAAGAAAAGGGTTGATGAAGAAAGTTTTTATGGATTTAATTAATAATTTCAGGCAAAAATCATTTACAAAATGTATGTTTTACAGAATCTGGTTGTTACATATGCAGTCACGAAAAATCAAGCGATGCATGTAATGCGAAAGGAATTCAGGCATGCCCGAAAGGAAAAGAGGTGAGAAGACATTACTGTTTGATATTTTTTTTGTAAAAATGCATTTCTTTAAAGTCTGAATTTTTGTCATTTTTGTGATATGAAAAGACCAAAAGATCCATGTCCTTAACAAATGTGAAAATTCAAACTAGTAGATCATATGCGTTTTTCACTCATTAACTAAAAATATCCATCCTTTCTCCTGTAGATTTGTGGTACAAGAGTTGACAGAAAGACAAAGAATGTAATGAAAGCATGTACAGCTGTCTGCAAACCTGGCTGTAACAAGAACACATGCACGTTCTGTTGTTCGTCTACTGGCTGTAATAAAGGTATAAACCAATGAACAACAACCTCTGCTATTCACCTACAGGCTGTGATAATGCTAGTTGTTGTGGTGGTATTCTGTACATTGTATATGGCTTCTTCGTGACTTTGACTTCTGGGTAACCATTTACCTCGACCGGTAAAGTTAATGTTCATTTAAAGTCCGATACATATGTCTATTAAATGTTTTAATAATCAATACCTTCTGTTGTTCATATACTAGTTGTATTAAGGTTTCGTGTAAATGCCCTGAGACTGCAATAGTTCTTTTTTATGTTTGTTTCAAGGTATTTATTGAATAAATGTTCATATACTTGTTGTAATGAGGATATGTATTTCAGATAGAAAGGTTTTATGTTCATCTCCTGGCTTTAAACCTTTAAGTCTTTTCTGACTATAACGAGAATACTTGTGTGCTGTTTCTTCTATAGCTAGTGATCAACATCGTGGAAAGTCTTTTGCTACAATGTAGCTTTCATCGAAGTCTCACCCTAATAACTTATAGTTTTTGTTGTTTATATTCGAAGTTTAATTTGTAATTAATCATCTACAATATCCTATGTTCCTTGCTCCTAATCGAACTGGCTTTTATCAAAGTCTAAACATAGTGCTTGATCTTGCTGAGTTGTGAAACAATAATTACACAGAGATAAGAGTGACATTCGAAAAAGATGTGTTAAAAACCAAGTATTGCAAACATTAGTGTGATAAAATATTTAGTATAGAAGAAAGTTAGTAGATGAGCCGATGTATTTTAGGCCAAAAAAATTAATCAATAATTTCTCAGGCACCGCCTGCATCAATTCAGAAACGGCCGCATTAATCAATTTTATTGACATCTTCAACAGAGAAAAAACTCAATTTTCTATTTTTCTAGGTTGAAAAAGAAAATTGAGTTATTCCCCTTTTCATAAATGATAAGATAGACGTTTTTATTAGAAAAACAAAATATTTGTTCTAAATCTACAATATTTTATTAATTAGTATTTAAATAAAAATTTCGAATAACATAATTTAAAGTTGAATACACATTATAACTAATTTCAGAGAACAAAAATTAAGAATTACATGTATACATATTACCGGGTTTTTTTTTTAACAAATGGCTTTAAAATGTGTAAAACCTGCTTAAAAAAGACCGCCTGTCGCATTGAATTTTTAATTTTTTGACCTAAGAAACTATTAACTAATTTTTTGGCCTTAATGAGCTGTTGAAATATTACTTTTGCAGTCCTGTGAAACAAAAGTAAAACGTGATAAAGCCGAAATTAAGATGAAATGTAGAAAGACCAAAGACTGCAAACCTAAGTGTGTTGCACATGACAAGGAATGTACCATGTGTTGCACCGGTGATCTGTGTAACAAAGGTCAAGGTAAATATAACTAAAATGGGAGAAGATTTGAAAAATAGTTTGTGTCTACAGCAGAAATTGTTGAAAGTACACAATGTTCAAAAGATAGGAAGTATTGATACAAATATATATATATAATTTTTTTAGGATATGCCGAGTTCAAAACTTGGGGACAATGGTCTTCATGTAGTAAACAATGTGGAGGAGGCAAGCGCAGCAGAAGCAGAGAATGTTCCAATACCGACAACCGTCCATGTTCTGGGGATACCAAAGAGGAGCAAGATTGCAACAAGAATGCATGTCAAACAAACGGTATTGTTCATAAAATTAACTTTCTGTTTCTTTTAGTTCTATAAAAAGATTTTGGCAAAGAATTGATTTTGATCTGATATTTTTCCTAAAATGGGTATTGTGACAATAACATACGAAGAGTGGGTTCCATAAATGTCTGACTATTTTTATATCCTTACCAAGAGGACCTAATTTGGACTGATTAAATAAAATTTTAGGTAAGTCAGAAATGAAACTTATTACTAAAGTGCTCATGTTTCTGAAACTCCTAATTTTAGTTTGTGTCAAGGATTGTAAAGGTGTGAAGAATGGAGACTACCAATCCTGTAGCACATGTAACGGTTTCATCAAATGTTCTAACCACAGACTGTATAATTTCAAATGTCCAGGATCTACTGTCTGGGATGACAAAGTTAAACGATGTGAATGGAAATCAACTACTTGTAATTCTCAACCAGGTAATGTAATGTCTGTCTTCGTATTAAAACATCAGTGGTTAAATACACACCAAGTTTTTATCGAAACATCAGTGGTTTAAATGCACACCAATGAATAATTCCATTTGGTAGGTAACGCGGTGGTGTTACGCCTCCTAAAAGACTTTAGTTTCTACCAGTTATTATTTAACAGGAGTAGGATATGTGTTCTTTAAAGGGAATAAGATTGACAATTGTACCCTTCGTGCAATTTTATTATTGTGAAATGAAATTGATGAGGTTCTGTCGTATTTTGCAGCTTTAATGAGATGTTACACATGCTCAAATGGAAAGAAAAATAGTGACTGCACAAAGATAGAAACTTGCAAGAAGGATGAGGATGTAAGAGAAGAATCCCATTGACAAAATAGAAATGTCCTTAAGATGGACATACATGTTTTTGTGCTGTAACCATTTATTCATTTCAAGATTCATGTAAATATTAAAACTTTGGATTTCGGTGATGGTGTTCAAAATGTAATAAAAAATCAGTGATGTAATAAACTGAGGTCGAATCCTTTTTAAATTCCGAATAAGGAATATTCAGTGCCACAACACATGTAAGATGTTCATTTACGAGTACTTTTCTGTAAATGGGTTTAAATGGCTTGATTTTGTAGACATGTGAAACAAAGATACACAGAGACAAGGCTGAAATTCGTAAGAAGTGCGAAAAGGCCAAGGATTGCAAGCCCAAATGTGATGCAAAGGACAAGGAATGCACCACGTGTTGCCAAGGAGATCTGTGTAACAAAGATCATGGTAGATACAATTGTTAACGTAGAATAACTCAAAATTTTAAAACACTTTGTTAACGACGCAGAAATTGATTCAAATCTTGAAGAAAAGTGTATTAAAAGACGTTTGATTTTGTATATCAGGATATGCCGAGTTCAAAACTTGGGAACAATGGTCTTCATGTAGTAAACAATGTGGAGGAGGCAAGCGCAGCAGAAGCAGAGAATGTTCCAATATTGATAATCGTCCTTGTTCTGGTGATACCAAAGAGGAGCAAGATTGCAACAAGCAAGCCTGTGCACCAAAAGGTTAGTTTTCCAAATATATATTAATGCACTTTTACATAGAGAATTTATGTCAAATAATGCTGTCTTTAGTATTGAAAAAAATATCGAAAATTAAAATCATGGATATTTTGTTTAAGGGAGGATGTACTGTAGAAGTTTTCCTACTTCATGTATCAAATTAAGATTTAAACAATTATGCATTTCAAGAATTTCTATAACTGCCTTTATAAATGACATTCTTCTTGCCATTTTGATTTAGTTTTATGCAAATTGACATTAAGGGAAAATGGTCTGATTGATATTTTACTAAAAAAGCAATCAATATTAAGACAATTGAGATTTACATACCTATCATCTTTTGTTCTTTTCAGTACAGAGATGTTACACATGCTCATATGGAAAGAAAAATAGTGACTGCACAAAGATAGAAACTTGCAAGAAGGATGAAGAGGTAAAACGATAAATTACTACGAAAGTGGAAAAATGTGGATATGTTTAGGTTGCACCAATGATTCATTAAAAAATTCAATAGAATTTTTTAAGTTTTTTGTTGAAAACTTTATTGCCAATCCTAACAATAACATATTTGAATTCGAATAGGTCTTGCTCTTCTGAAATTTTAAATTAAAAAAAGTAATATTTAGTTGTTGATTAGATCTTGATAATAATTGCACAGAGATAAAAGTGACCATCGAAAAAGATGTGTTAAAAACCAAGGATTGCAAACATAAGTGCGATTAAATATTTTGTAGAGGAAAAATTAAGTAGATGAGCCGATGTATTTTATTAATAAACTGTTGAAATATTACTTTTGTAGTCATGTGAAACAAAAGTAAAAAGAGATAAAGCTGAAATTAAGATGAATTGTAGAAAGACCAAAGACTGCAAACCTAAGTGTGTGGCACATGACAAGGAATGTACCATGTGTTGCACCGGTGATCTATGTAACAAAGGTCAAGGTAAATAAAACTTAAATAGGGGAAGTTTTGAAAAATAGTTTGTGTCTACAGCAGAAATTGTGGAAAGTATACAATGTTCAAGAGATAAAAAGTATAGATAAAAATATGTCATATTTCTATTAGGATATGCCGAGTTCAAAACTTGGGGACAATGGTCTTCATGTAGTAAACAATGCGGAGGAGGCAAGCGCAGCAGAAGCAGAGAATGTTCCAATACTGGCAACCGTCCATGTTCTGGTGATACTAAAGAGGAGCAAGATTGCAACACAAATGCATGTCAAACAAATGGTATTGTTCATAGAATTTACTAACTGTTTCTTTTAGTTTTCTAAAAAAGGTTTGGCAAATAATTGTTTTTAAAGTGATATTTTTGCTAAAAGGGTTCCTGTGTCAATAACATACGAAGAAAGGGTTCCATTAATATCTGACTGTTTTATATGCTTACCAAGAGGATCCAGTTGTACTGACTATATGAAATTTTAGGTAAGTCAGATATCAAACTTGTTACTAAAGTGGTTATGTTTCTGAAACTCCTTATTGTAGTTTGCGTCAAGGATTGTAAAGGTGTGAAGAATGGAGACTACCAATCCTGTAGCACATGTAACGGTTTCATCAAATGTTCTAACCACAGACTGCATAATTTCAAATGCCCAGGATCTACTGTCTGGGATGACAAAGTAAAACGATGTGAATGGAAATCAACTACTTGTAATTCTCAACCAGGTAATGTAATGTCTGTCTTCGTATTAAAACATCAGTGGTT